>RJWH01007738.1:0-37004 GCA_004363575.1 Solenodon paradoxus | reverse complement strand
GAGAGAGAGAGAGAGAGAGAGAGAGAGAGAGAGAGAGAGAGAGAGAGAGAGAGAGAGAGGAGTTAGTTCTGACTAGCCCAGTAAACTGGAACCAGAAATCATCATTGGAGATCATTACTCAAGGTAATTATCCTTCCACTGAAGTCACTTTATTAGCCCCACAGAGGTTGACTCTTCTCTTTTGGGTACTCTCAGGAATGTGGCATATCTACTGGACAAAAATTACGTCAATATTCCCAAGATGAAGGAGGTGGTCTTGATCTCTTTTGATAAAACGAGTATCAATCAAGAAAGAAATGAGGCATTAGGTAGTTAGGTGATAGTAAAAATGCTTAAAAGTAAGAGAAAGCAGAAATGGAAGGAAATCCACCTTCCTGTGAATTGATCCCTCATCTCACTGGTATCAACTCCTATGATACAACATGTTGAGCAGTACCCAAAGATAAGCTGTTGGGTCACTTGGATAGTTGATAGCATGTGTGGATAAGAAAGAAAGGAACTGATTATCAGTTGAATGCTGAGAACATGGGTGGTGAGTCTGTTCCTTTTAGATACTGGACCCACTAACTATAGCAAAGCAGGTTTGATCATGAATGTTTTACAAACACTGTGTGCTTTAGCAAAAGTATGGTTCAATTTGTAATAGAAGCAATGGCCACCTTCCAGATTAATAGTAAAAAAAGAACAAATTCATAGGAAAGAGTTTAAAAGAATTTGAAAGAGCACTGTTGGTTGAATAATAAAAGAAAAATAGCTATAGGTGATAGATCTTAATTCCTGGAATAAATCTTCGAAATCATTTAATCTAATCCTATTATTTATAGATGAAGAAATAGAGGCCTTATGGATAATGGACCTGTGTGAATAACATTAAAAGTAGGAGTTACTGTACTACAAAGAGGAGGAGAGCCCAGAAACGGACACACAAATGTAGGCATCATCTAGGTACATGCAGCAACTGAAATCATGTATGACGATACAGTTCACCCAAGAAGAGGGAAAAGATTCATTTTGAATTGCAAGCAAAGCATGTAGAGAGTTAAGCACCCAGAGAGAAATGGCCAAATGGACATCACCCGAACATAGATAACTTATGTGGTTCAAATTATGTGGAGGAAGTTAGACATTTATATTTCACATTTTTGACATATCAATTGAACTTTAATTATTTTTTACTATTGGCTTAAAGTTTTAGCAAAAAACATAAGTGTCAAATACAAAAATGTAAAAATGAGAAAAGAAATAAATAAAAATCACAAGATGGCTTTTAAAATATTATAAGAATTATATGCTAACATATTTTGAAATCTTAACAGACAGATTATTACTAGTAAAGTGTGCATTGTCAAGCTGACATAATAAAAAATAATTTCTGGACCTAATAATAATTTTAAAAATTGCTTCTATGATTATCAAAAATTATCTCCTCCAAAATCCATATGTCTAAAAGAGCTACAAAGGAATTCTAGCAATCTTCAAGAGACACAATACTAATGTTCTAGGAACATTTCAGACCATAATAAATATGTAAACATGCAAACTTGAATAGATGGAATTTATCTAATATTTACTACTACCTTGAATTTTGTTATTTTGATTAAACATTTTAATATATCATAGGAATAAAATGTTATTATTTAAAATAGATGTTAAAGGACATTCTGTGAATTCAACCTGTGTTTCCAATTTTTAAAAATCTTAGAATCCAGAAATACACAACTACTTCTATAACATGACATCTCTATTAACAGGAAAACAACTTAGCTCACATTTAACAAATGCATGAAAATCAACAGCAATTCAGGATGGATGCCCAATATCATCACATTTTCTAAAACTGTCCTAGAAGTTGTAGCCAATGTAATAAGAAAAGAAAAAAAGAATATTTATAGCTATTTCATTATTTATAGCTATTCATTTCTATTACTAGAAAGGGAAAATTCTTACTTTGTGACTCACTTAACTAAAATTTTTTTTAAGAACAAAATCAAAACTAGTGCTGATACAAACAATAAATTATAGTAAAGAACCTTGATAGAAAATAATATATTCTTTTATAAATCTTCAGTAATGATATAACATAAAATAACATAAAGATAATAGTGGCAATATGAGGAAAAAACCCTAAATTTAATCTAGGATTAATAGGAAATTTAAATAAATTATTTAAAATTATTAGAATAATTAAAATGCAAAAGATATAAGATCAGATTTGAAATCATGAAAAGGCATTCTATTCTCCTGCATGGAAAGCCTAATTGGTACAATGTCAATTATTCCCAAACAATAAGATTAATACAATTCCAATGAAAATCCCACCAGGACATTTGAGGAGTCTTTAAAAAGTGATTCCAAACTGTATCAGGAAGATTAAATGGATATCACTTAAAGATAAAATTTTAAAAGAGGAAAAGATTGAGAAGTGTGAGAAAATATGATCCATCTGATCATTAAAGTACACAAATATATGAGACATATGAAAATTTACTATTTGTTAGATAATTAAATTTGTTGAGTATAATAGCAGACTGGTGATAAAAGGAAGGCAAATTCATTAAACAGCACTGTGACAAAAGCATAAATTTTATCTTCATGATGATATATATTCGAAAGTAAATTTCAGAAGAATGAAAGATTTAAACACAGGACACTTCCAGTTAGAATATCACTGAGGTGGTGCTACTACAGACACATATAAGGCTAGATACAAGTTTTAGTGTCTAGATTTTACTGAGAAAGAAGGAAAGACAGGCAGGAGTGAGAGAGGGAGGGAAAAAAGAGAGAGGGATTATCAGGTACCAGGAAAAAAGAAGAACAATCATGCCAGAATAGTAAATACTGTATTTTACCATGTATAATGCGCATCCACATTTTGGGCCAAACTTTTGGGGATCAAAAACCTTTCATTTTAACTTTTTAAAGCAAATTTTCATTCGTTCATATTTAGGTACTTGTTTTTTGTATTATAAAGGAATTTTAGCATTTATTTTTAACATAGTATGGTACAAAAATTTTATGCAACCAATAATTATAAAACACAAGAACAACAGAAGGTACAAGACACTGTTCTCCCTGTGGCCTCCACAATCTGATGACACTCTCTGTGGGAGGAGGTCCATAGTGTCTCTTGGCAGCTCTGCGGCCATACACTTCAGCATATTTCATAAGCGTTAGCTTAAAGCTGGCAGTGTTTTTATTTTTGTCATCTGGATTTCTAGCTCCCGCCTAAAGTATAGGAAGATAAATGTCATGCTGTTCACCCTGTGTGATAAAGTCAACATCACCTGTCTTATCAAGTCAGAGTCACTTACTCTGTGGCTAACACTACATCATTCTCCATTTCATTTCATTTAATCATTGGCTAAAATTAGTTTCATTTAGAGTTTATTGTAAGTTCAACAAAGACAATGATTGTATTCCAGGGTATTATTTTGCATACAGATATGGCTATTGATTTCTAGAGTTACACTTTTAACTCATAAGCATAAGTGAAGAATTAAAAACATTTATATAGACACGGAATTAGTACTACTCATATTTAAGACACATCCTTATTTTTCTCTCACAAATTTGAGCAAAAAGTGTACATTATACACTGCAAAAGATGATAATTAAACTGAAACAGAGTGTCATGAACCTTATTACAAGTGGAGTTTGCTCCACCTTGCCATGTAGGTGGTCTGGAAATGAATTTAAAGGAAAGCATATTAAAATACCAGTCTAAGAAATTACATGAGCCCCACTGTTGAAAGTTACAGTTAAGTTATAAGGAGTAGGAAAAATGAATCTATACTTAGACATATAAAGAAACTGCACAGCACCAAGGCTATTCAAAGATTTAAAAAGTAATCAGGGAAAAGGCAGGTTCAATATAAAAGCAAACACAATTAGACTTTTAGCAGATTTTTATAATTAGAAGTAAAAGACAATGGCTTGACATCTTCAATGTGCAGAAGGTAACTGCCAGTCTAAACTTCCAGATACCATTCTAAGTGGGGGAACATAAACTTTCCCCCAAAAGACAGAGACTTTCCCATTTTAAAAGTATCTTTAATCAAAGGATCACTAAAGCTTAGTTATATTCAGGAAAGAGAACTGACATGCAAGAAATAATAGTAAATAAATGGAGAAATGCAATAATAAATCGAGATTGTCACTGTAAATGATAACAATCAACATTACAATAATTCTGACCAGTGAGGTATTGTAACAGCAAATTGGAACTAAAAAATCTAGACAACAATAATACAGATATGGGAATAATGTAAGTTAAAAAGTTCTAAGGGCTTGTATTGTTTGGAAAGAGGCTGGTGGAGATCTATAGAATCCCTGAGGCACAATGAGCAGTACTATCTGAAAGAAAGCACAGAAACTCACCAGGGCTGTGGACAGGCAGAAGGCTGGGACTGGGCTCCCCAAGAGTTATGAAACAGCTGGAACTCCAGAATTCGTAGAAACAGCTAGCATCCCCAATCAAGATGGCAAACCCAATGCAACCTGTTTCCCTGACTGCTAAGAATTCTCGCCATGCTGCCCTGCAGGAAGGGAGCAGTCCCATGATGCCTTGTAGAAAGAGGAAGGTTCCAGTAACAGAACACAGGCACATATCACAGGCTCACAGCACCCTGGTCCAGGAAGGTTCTGTGTAGGATTGTGGGATGAAGGGTGACTTGCATCTTCTAGTCTCTTGCCTCAGTTTACTCTATAAAATTCCCAATTTTAAAGAGCCCCATATGCCAGGGTAGATTTTGTTACAAATCCAGAGGTAAAACTGGTGGTGACCTAGAAGAAATTCACCTTGCATGAACATCATTTTATAACTTTATGGTTAATGTTAAATTAATAGAATGCAATAATTCTAACCAACAGAGAAAATATGGGGAGATAAAGAGAAAAGTGAGAATAAAAATTGGTAAATGAAGAAGTAAAAATAAGGTGACAGAAATAAGTGTATATACATCACAATAATCACAAAAGTATACACCAATTAAACAAACTTGTAAGAAGATATTCTCCAAGTGGGTAATATAACAAAATTAGTTTTGCAATGTTTATAAGAGATACAACTCAAAGCCAAGTCAGAGTTGGAGAAAAATCATTGCAAGTCATATATCTAATGAAACATTTATATAAAGACTATAGAAAGAGCTTCCAAAACTCAACAATAAGAAAATAAACAGCCAAACAAGAAACAAAATTGTGCTGAAGGTTCAAATACACTTCTAAAGTAAGATACAGAGCAAAAACACATCAGATGTTCAACACTATTACTCATTAAGGAAAGACAAACTAAAATCACAAGATACAACTATACACCTATTAAAGTGACTAAAACCTGAAATAATTAACCACATCAGTGTTGGCAAGGATGTAGATATAAGTGGAACTCCTAAAGACTGCTGGTGGGAGGGTAAACCACACAAATATTTTGGAAAACATTTTGGCAGTTCCTTATAAGCTTCCATACACTCCACCCATTTCAAGGAAAAGGATATATACATATATATATATACATATATATACTCATAACAAATACTTCCATATAAATTATCAGTTTGTAATAGTCTAAAATTGGAATCAGTTTAAATGTTAATCATTAGGTGAAAGGATGACGACACTGTAGCATATCCATGCAATGGAATACTATTAAGCAATAAAAAGGGATGAAAGACTTGTGCATGCAATAATATGGATGAATCCAAGGTAATTATGTTGAAAAAAGCCAGACTAAAAAGAATGCACACTGTATATATAAATTTATACAAAAGTCTAGCAAATGCCAACTATATAATCTATATAACATATATAATCTATAATGACAGAGAGCAGATTAGAGGTTGCTTCGGGATAGGGGATAGAGAAGAACTGGAGGAATGAGTTAAAAATGGACACAAAGTAACTCTGAGAGGTGATAGATATAAGTTTATTATCTTGGTTTTAATGATGGGTTCACAGATATAAACATACTGACAGCTATCAAACCATACACTTTAAATATGCATAGTTCATTGTATGCCAATTATATTTCAATGAAGTTGCTAAAACTTATATGATAACATAAAAAGGTGAAAGTAAAAGAATTTTTTAAAAAAGACAAGAGACATGGCCTAAAAGAAAGCTATTATACATTACACAAAATAGACTTGAGAGCAAAAAGGGTTTTAAGGTAAAGATACTCATAAAATGGAAAATTTAAAAATTCTCCAAGAATGTGTAAAAATCCTGAACATATGGGCATCTTAAAGAGGAGTCTCAAAATATATAATGTAAAAGGTGATAAAATATGAGGAGAAATCCTGAAAATGATACTCATAGTAGTAGACTGTAAAATAACTCTCAGAAACCAAGTACAGAGCAATAGGAGATTTGAATGACACAATTAACAAGCCTGAACTAATTGAATGAGAAAATTCTCTGCAACTCACAACATCAGAAAATTGAGATTCTTTTCAAATATTCATGGGACATTTATAAAAACGACCGTGTAATTGGTCACAAAGAAATCTCAACACCAAGGAACTGGTATCATACAGCCAACGATGTTTAATGGCAATTCTGTTAGATACAGTTCGAATTTAATCTTCAAGTGATAAAAAAATACAGCAGGAATCTAAAAATTCTCACATCTAGTTTTACACGTGGCAGCCTGGATATACACATATGTCTCTACTACCTCCCCAAACTCCACTAAAATTACTGAGCTATAAAAGGGCCAAATTTGTAAGGATAAAGAAATAGGGGGAAAGGCCAGACTCACACCATTTTGTAAGTTGAAATCTAGATGGAATTTAAATGGCAATGAGAAACCAAAGTAGATATACCACAGAACCCTGGGTTCTCTCAAGAATTGGAACCACTGTTTATCTTTAAATTTAGGTTCCAGGCAAGGTAGAAAATAGTACATTAGTTGCATTTTTAAAAGCAGTCAAAGGCATCCCTGACCCACATAACCTGGAAACTACTGCCATTTTGATGAAAGACTACAGATACATTCTCAGGAGGTGATGGGGGTCAAAGGTGCTCTAGACTCAGAGATGGTCAGAAAAAGGGCAATGCAATAAACTTCTACTGACTGATGAGTGAGATCCCATGGAGTTCTGCAGCCAACATGTACTCCTCCAGGAAGGAGAAGGGGCACTTCTCCATAGGGAAACTCAAGTCAGAGAAAAGACTCTTAGATCCTTGTATTTAGGGTTCCTCACAAAATAGCTTATCCCAATGACTTTTCATTGACTCTCACCTCTCTATATGACCCTTCCCCGCCAATACCCACAAAGAAATCCTAAGCTACCAATTGCTCCTTTCTATAAGCTATTATCCAAGGATACCCAGACCTTGCAGAAACCCTCTTTCATGAAAGACAGAGATCAATACTAAAGAGGAACTCAAGAAAACAGCCATAAGTTTGAAAAGGACACTGAAAAACTAGAATATCAATTTAGAGCTAAGAAAAGATATGGCATTCAGGAAATAAAGACAGGGTGATAGGAGGAGAGGTGGGTAAATTGGGTAAAGGGGGTCAGTTAGATGGTGAATGATAGATTTGGACTTCTCGTGGTGAGCTTAATGAAATAGATACAGGTGTTGATTGATCATCATGCACATAGGAAATGTATATATTATAACGCAATGCTTCTTCAATAAAAATGTTAGTCCTTCTCTTGTTAAACCTTATAAAATCTTACAAAGTAAAGAAGTCCAATTTTTAACAAAATATCAGCTTATAGAAATTAAAATCACGATAAAAGAAATTAAAATTTATAAGTATTAGAAGTTGAAGTTGATAATATTGCCTAAAGCAAAAAAAGGGGAAAAACAGAAAAGGAAGATAAAAATATTAGAGGGTAAGTTTAGGAAGTCTGAAATTCAAATTACAAAAGCTTCAGAAAGAGAGATCAGAGAATACTGTAGGGGAAAAGCATGCAAGAAATAATATGAAAATTGGTGCACCCTGGTTTAATAGGGATTGGGTGCATTCCACAAACATCTGAGGGTTCCAAGTTCACATCGCAGGGCCAGAAGGAACAACCAAATGAACAACTAAATAATTAATAAAGTGCTTCTTCCTCCTCTCTCTTCCTGCCTGCCTGCCTACTTGCCTCCATTCCTGCCTGCATCTTTCCTTTAAAAAGAAGGAAGAATGTGAAAATGAATTTCCAAGAATTTAAGAAGCTCCCAGATTGAAATTTCCTGTCAAGTGCTGAACACAATGAAGTCTTTCATTCAGGTTGGGCACTGTTTTATCTGACTACAAACTCATATCATTAAGTCATTAACTCTACTCAGGTGAAAAAGTCAGATACAATACTACTGTTAAGGAACCATAAACAGTCTAGTATTATGATCTATAGGAAAAGCAGCCCAGGGTATCTTTGTACCCTCATATGATCAGCTTCCCAATGCTGCCATGAAGAGCACTTCTAGAAATGCTCTACTATTAAAAAGTATAGTTACACGAGTCAAAAGACAGAAGCAATCCCAATGAACAGTGACAGGTGAATGGATAATCAAAACACATACACACACACACATACACACACACACAATGGAATATTATTCAATCTTGAAAAGGAAGGAAATTTTGACATGTGCTACAACGTAGATGAACTTTGCAGACTTTATACTAAGTGAAATGAGCCAGTCACAAAAGAACACATATTTTGTGAGTCCACTCATACAAAAACACTTAATCAGAGAGACAGAAAGTAGTATGGTGGCTGTCAAGGTCTGGAGAAGAAAAGAGAATGGTGAGTTACTGCTGAATGGGAACAGAGTTTCAGTTTTGCAAAATGAAACTGGAGGCATTCCCTGGCGGCCTAGCAGTTAAGTCATCCAGGCACAGTCCACATATATCCCGAGGATCCAGGTTTGAGACTTGGGGCCAAGGGTAAGGGGTTAGGGGTGGGGAACTACCAAGATAAACAACTAAATGAAAGTAAAATAAAACACTTCTCTTCCTCTCTCTCCCTGCCTGCCTACTCGCCTTCATTCCTGCCTGCACCTTTCCTAAAACAAAAAAAGATGAATCTGGAGATGGATGGTGTGACCATGGCCCAACACAGTGAATGTACTTAATGCTTCTAAGCTACATACTTAAATGACTAAAATGCTGTCCTTTGTTATGGGTATTTTACCATGACCAAAATTTTCCCAAAAAATAAGCTATTAGGGAGTTATTGGGACAGTAAACAAATTTTTTGTCTTTTCTTAAAAAGAATCTTCCATTTGACATTCTTAGCTGCACATGTATGGATGTATAGACACAAAGAATCATATAAGCGGGCAGAACGTTTGTCATTCAGCTTTTCACTTTGTGTCTATACTTCATACTGATCAACAGTGCATAGGTGTTCATGCATATAATCATTCCTGTATACGGTAACTGTGTACAGTAACTCAGATACTACTACAAATAGCTTTGATAGTGGCCATAATTATATTTAACCTACCTAGCATCTTTGGCCTTACATGACTTATACTATATGATTTAATCTAGCTCCCCAAAGGCTGATGCTACCATTTCTACCCCATCTTTCTCCCTACTCCAGTCTCACCACCAACTGTCTCCTCCAAACCATTCCTGTCATATACCAGATATGGTCTTCTTTAACTCTTCTCTTTGATTTCTTCTTCTGTTTACCTTGTGTGGACCATAAATACCTACATATTTCTATCAGTCAGGATCCTTGGGTCCAATCATATATGTTCTAGCCAAAAGAAATGTATTAAAAGACAGTAGGAGCTCACACAATGTACTGAGAAATATGAGGGAAATTACAGAATCTCTAGGAAAACTAGAGATCAGTTTACCTATTCCAAAGCCAAGAACAATACCCAACACTTTGGTCTCCTCCAAGTGACACCAACATCACAGCTTCCCCCACCCCTGCATATCTCACACCAAAACTCTTATTTCTATCTCAAGAAGTACTCAACATACTTGCTACCTGCACTGCTCAATTCCGTGTCAGTGTCTCCTCTGGGCACCTCTGACAGCTGAAATTTAGATCACTGACATTTGTCTAGCTTCAAATAAGGCTGGGGGAGAGAGTGTTGTGCCTTCTAGTTGAAGAGGTGGGAAATTCCCCTTATTATAAGAGCATTTAAAAAGGTTTAGAGAGCAACCATCCATAACATCCTTTTTCTTTGACATCCAAAGTCATACTCACTTATGACTCATCACCAGATTCCCTCAGGCACTGGGCTCCCAATCTCATAGAGCAAAGTCATAGCATAGTGCCCTGTATTGGAACAAACTCCATAAAATTCTTATGCTTCATGGGTGTGCTGGATCCCACTTTGCATTATTACCTTCTCCCTAATGACCAGATAGCCAATGTCTGTCAGAAGGCAAGCCCTTAATAAATGTTCTTTTGGGAAGAATGTGTAAAATTTGAAGAAGGCCTGTTCAAACGTTCTTGATCTGAAAATATTTTGGTGCTATACCTTGAGTTGAATTCTCTTTTACTCAATACCCTCAATGCAAGGGAAGATTTAAACTGATGCAACAATTTAGCATTGTAATATACAGAGGGTCCAGAAAGGAGATCTCAACCGTAAAAGTCATTTAAAATGAATTCTATTTGTTTTGTTAATAACCAAGGGATTTTCATTGTTGTTACTTTGCCTTTATTTTGACATCATAAAGTTGTCTCCATGGACCTGCTGACAGCTTCATGAGCTGATTGTGACAACAGTCTATTTCCAATGAGAAAGAATAGGCAAGAAGGGAGTAAGTATTTTTATACGTGAACATTAAAGAGAACAGTGAATAAGGAAGTTCCCTTTCTAGCTGAAATAGATATACCATATTTATTCGATTCTACACCACAATTTTTTTTTGCCATTTTAATGTCCCCAAAAGTTGGGTGCAGCTTACATTTGAAAGTGGCTTAAGTTTTACCCAGAAAAGATACTTGCTAACTACAACAGATCCCTTACTAAATTCTTAAACTTTTGTTATTTTTGTTAATCCTTATTATGGATTTCAGGTTTTCAATGAATTAATTCTTCATTCCCTGTTACTTCTCATTTTTAATTTTTTGAACTTTGTAAATCAATCTTATAATCTTACAAATTTTTCTTTTTTTTCTTCGCTAAAACCTCTTGAGAAAGGGATGCAACTTAGAATCAATGGAGGCTTAGCATTAAATAAGTACAGTGTTTAATTTTAGGTTGGAGCAGTCATTCAGAACCAATCCAAGGCATTTAAGGTGAATCTTTGATAGGCGCATAGCTGAAATTTGTTCTGAAACTGTTTGCTGTGGTGTGGGAAAAATCCTAGAGTGTCTGAATAACACCTCATGTCCCTGTCCCCCAGGTCCCGTCCCACAGCCCTTCAGTCTCGTGAACAAACTGCACAGGGGACAGAGCCAGGCAGGTCTTAATGCACTGGTCACCAACTACATTAGAAAAATGTTCAGTAAAGCTACATCCCAGGGCCACTCTGCTCACTGAAATAAGGTGGAAAAACAAAGTCAATTTTAATATTCAAATTCACTCTTCTCTCCACATCTTTACAGATGAAAAGAGAGACTGAGAAAGTGACATGTGCCCAAATCACCCATTCCCTTTCGTATAAGGAATCTTTTTTTAATTTGAAGGGAAAATTGCCAGAACTTTCCCAGGCTAAATGCTTTCACCATATTCTTGGGTTGTCGTTGCTTGTTAAAGAGCATAAAGAATCCAGTTTAGATGCCTGAAGTAGTATGTTTATGATCACAGGTGGTACACAGGGCGGCTTAAAAAATATTGAGAGCATTTCAGCACAATCTAGGTAACTGACTTTTCAACTATGATGGTCCAGGGTTAATTTCATGGCAGACTTGGTGAGCGAGGAAGGATGCACTGCGTGCATCTCAGATCCCCACACAGCTCTTGGCTTCACTTCACCAAAGTGCAGGGCGAGCTATGAGGGACCATTAATTAAAGTCCAAGAGACCAGGCGGAAGATGGATGTTTATTCAATGTAACTACTATTTTCTCGGTCTGTTTTCACGGTGTGTGAATAAGGGTTTTCTCCATCAAATGAAGGAAAGAGAACATTTCAGAAATGTCTGTGTTTCCAAATATTAGGCTGAAATTCAAACACTTCTCCTAATAAATGCTGACAGTGTTTATACATGTTTTTAATCTAATTGTTTACATATTCTTTCTTTTTCTAAAATGATTAATCTGTTAATGCATGTGGCTTTGGCAAATCGCAGACCTCTGTTTTTCCAGTTCTGGTCGCACCAGCCTGCACAGTTATGACTTCTCTCTTTGCCTACAATACATCAGTATTAGATTTCTCTTCCTCACCCTTTCATCCATCATCTCTTCTTGGCTCGAGTTTTCTTTCTATTTCTCCCTCTTGTCTTGCCCACTCTGCTTTTCTCCATCATGTACTGCAATAACACAGAGCTGTGACATAGTTTTATTTACGGAATATCTGGCACCTTAAATAAAATTGAAAGGCTAACAATACGAATTTCACTGGGCTCCTGTGTGGATTGAATGGCTTATCTGTAAAATGCTTAGAAAAGTGCTGGGAAAGTTGTATAAGTTAGCAA
Source organism: Solenodon paradoxus (assembly GCA_004363575.1). Lineage (NCBI taxonomy): Eukaryota > Metazoa > Chordata > Mammalia > Eulipotyphla > Solenodontidae > Solenodon > Solenodon paradoxus. The sequence continues at coordinate 24,453 of RJWH01007738.1, read as the reverse complement.
AAATGATCTTGAGTTTTGGAAGCTATCAAAGAGAATTTCAGAATCCCTGCTCTTAATTTAAAAGCAGCTGAAAGGGATGTCTAGCATTTCTCTTGTAAAAGCAGTCTGAATAACTTTATTTGTTCTTCAGTCTCCTCTCCAGCTCTTAAGAATTCCATGCATCCTCAATATTGAATAACAAGGTTTCTTCATCTGCCGGGGATGGCAAGCTCTAGTCTTCACCCCAGAAAACATTTATACACCCACGCTGGCCTCTCCTCGGTATCTTTAGTTCATCTATTGGTCACTTAGCTATCCACAGAGTTTATTTAAGAATCCCCAGGTGTGCCCTGGTGGAGCAGTGTTTAGGTCTGTCACTTCTGGCCTAGTGCAGTCCACATATATCCCAAGGACCAAAGTTCAAATTCAGGGGCTGAGGATGGGGGGCGGAGGTAAAGAACCAAGATGTACAACTAAAATAAAAAATAAATGAAAGTGAGTCTTCCTCTTCTCTTTTTCTGCCTGCCTACTCACCTTTCCTGCCTGCACCTTTCCTTCAAGAAATAAAGAACCTTCCTCCACCAAGAAAACGCTTTCCTGCCCTGACTAGTCCCAGATTATACAAAGTATGTGCTTATGATAACACCAAAGCAGGAGGGGATAGAGAAGGAGAGAGGGGAGACTTCTGGAAAATATTTGGTGACTGACATTTCCATTATAACTAAACAAAATAGTTACTTGGGGAAAAATGCAAAACATGGTGGGATGTTTGGGTACTTACTTTAGGGTCTGGCATGGTTTGATTTTGTGTGCATCAGAGGGATTCATCTTTCTGGGGGCCGGGACCAGGACAGCAGGCCCTGACTCAGGACAACAGTGTGGTCAGGTGGGGACTGCACGATGCGGGCTGGGAGACTGGGCGGCTGCTCTCTTCATTCAATCCTGCCCTGGGCAAGAGCTGGCTTTTCTCAGGAGCCCTGCTTTGGTGGGGAAGAAGGCAATCTCCCCCCACCTCTCCCTCTGTGAGGGAGAGTGGCAGACTGTTGTGTGGGGTTTGAAGGCTTCTTAGTCCCTCTTCCTTTGGCTTTTGAACAGCAAACGTTCACTGCAGGAATAGCTGACAAGGAAGCCTGTGGTCCCCATTTTTGGAAGAGCCATTTCGGAGACACCATGATTTCTTCACTTTACTAAGTCTATTTGAATGACAGGTTTTGTTGTTTTTATATATACATATAAACAGATAAGCAAGTATATAGAAACAGGACAAACAGATAAATCTCAACAAAAGTCACAGGACACAGACTAAAATTGGAATTCAGAAATGCTGTTGTGTCAGAGTGTTGCAATTCTGAGAATGGGACATCTTTAAACACTTGATCCAGCAATCCCACTTCCAGGCAGAGACCCAAAGGACGCAAAATCCTGAGCAGGAAAACATCTGCAGCCCTGTGTTCCTAGCAGCCCCGTTTACAACAGTCAAGATGGGGAAACAGCGTCCATGCCCGACCACAGAGGACGGAGAGAGCTGCTGGGGTCTAGATGCTCAATGGGATTCTAGGCAGCTGCGAACAAAGAAAACATAGGCCTTTTTGCAATCACTTGGATGGAACTGGAGGCGATCATGTTAAGGGAAATAAGGCAGAAAGAAAAAGAGAAGGACAGGATGGCTTCACTTCTGTGTGGTACATAAAGAAACAGAATTCCCAGGACACAGACGGTGGCTCCAGGGGTGGAGGAGGGACCAGGAGGTGGTGAACGACCCTGGCTCACAGACAGAGAGGCCATTCCAATATCGGAACTGCATAGAGCATATGGACAAAAGAAATAGCGAAACTATTTTTAAAAAGAGGACTATTAGAATAAAAGTAAGTAATTAAAAAAAAAAACAAAACACCAGAGAGAAACAATCCGTGTGGCTCTTTTCTTTGACTTGGGCAAGGTATAGAGAAAATAATGAGAAGCCTCAAGAAGAATGAAATGATAAACAGAAAAGTGATTTTCCTGGATTCCTTTCTATATTTTAGTATAGAAAACAATACAATATACCTCTTCTGATACTTTAAAATTTGCATTTTAAAGAGAAATGCTCTTGCTTCTTACCCTTATTCATGTTTTTCTACTTGCTTCAGAATCTCAAAGGTGAAGAAATAAAATATAACATCTGGCAATGGTTTTTCAGGGCAACATTCTGTTAGTGGTATAAACGTCTTCCTAAACTTCGATTAATTAAAAATTCCACAAAAATTCCATCTGCTGATGTTGTGCGCAGTAATTCATCTATTGGAAACAAGGCAATTTTCTTCGGTGACAAATGAATTTCCACCGGGAAGAAAAGTTAACATTTCCTTCATTTTTCCCACCTACAGCTTATGTCAAAAATTCACGTATTAGTTTCTGTGCTTTCAAAATTTCTACAAAACTCATCATTCAAATATCCACTCAGAAAACTGAAACACTAAGCTGGCTCCCCTGAGAACAATGGTCCAGATTCTTTGCGAACCCCCATCTGACCACCAGGCACAGACAAACGTATCACATTAGAGACAGACATTTGTGTAGTCTGATTCTCTGGGGGACAGAGGATGGCACAGGTTGAACTGAGGTTGTCAAACAGGCTAGTATCTTGGAAAATCATCCCCAAATCTGCATATAGGAACTGCTTCTTCCTTTCCTTCTTCCTAACCTTGATGGTTACTGCACATCTCTTTTCTTATTTCCCTGTCCTTCCTTTGACAAAACCAAAGAAGAAAACTTGTTTTTTTAAGTGCCCCTATCTCAAGTATCCTAAAAGAGAAACAGAAGCCTTGTTGCCCTTTCTTTTCCTTCTTTCTTTTGCTTCTAGTTTGTTGTGTTTGGAGTAGGGAAGACAGATGTTAAAGGATTTTTCTTCGAGACACTGAATCTAATAAAACCATGAAATGTCACCTCTCTGCATCTACTACATACAAGCACACTGGGCACTAGGAGCATCAAAGGAAGAGAGGAGGGAAGGGGAGGGGAGGAGAGGGGAGAGAATGAAAGGTGAAGTGAGGGAAGGGAGGGGGAGAGATGAGAGAGAAAGGAGAGGGGAGGGGAGGGGGAGGCACAGGGGATGAAGAAGTAGAAAACAACTCAGTTAAGAAGCAGGGACAAATATTCTATTAGCTTTCTAGCTGTGTCCTATAGCTATACACAAAACGTATTTCTTAAGTCCGCTATGACACTAACCAATTGAGCTAAGGCCAATTTCACTTTGCACCACACTGGAACGCGTTTTAATTTTGTTTCAAGGAGAGCCCTGATCTCTCTTGACTCCCAGTCCCCTCTAGACACCCATTATTGAAAGGCGTGAACTCTAAATTAAACTCTTTTCTTATCTTGCTGAACTCTTTTTCCAAGTTCTAAATCTTAGGGTTTCATGATGACTGTGCAGAAGAAATGGGAGTTATGCAAATCTCTGCACGTTTTCTTCAAATAGAGTGGTGTGCAAACTCAGGCCACAGTTTCATCTCTAGCTGAGTGAACAAACGAGGCAAGCCTAGCACAGCTTTTATGCAAAACATAAAAATAAAGTCTTGTTTTTCTCTTCCTCCTATCGTGCTTAGAGAGACAAGCTGACTGCCCTAAAAAATGCACTATGCACACAGTAAACCTGGCCTTACTGAATGGTTTTCTGTGGCTGTCGTATGTTTATAAATACCCTTAGCCTCAGTTTCTTCCACTTCTTGGGCTGATACTCTGCATGGCATGTGTTAATGCGAAATTGTTTAAAGGGTGAAAAAATCAAAAGTCAGGAAGTGCCTCGTTAAAGATCTTAGAAACAATGAGAACTTGGCTATATTACAAAACCCCGAGCAAATTATAACACAATTTTTATCACACGAACAGAAATGCATTGAAGGTATACATTTTCAAGAGAAAGAGAAACAGTAAAATTATATTCATGCCACAACACCCACATAATCGGACCAGAGGCCTTGGGGATTCCCTGATGACTATTCTAGAAACTGGACTTTGCACACAGATATTGTGGTAACATAGAATTTGCATTTAATTTCTGTGGGCTTATTAAAGGAAGAAGGCATTCTAAAGAATCTTAAACTTAGCCATCCTTAACCCAAAAGTTCTTAATTCATGTGTCATTATGGGATTTTGATGGAACAACCAAAAAATGAGAAAAAATAGATTAGGATGTCTCTGTAGACCCTTTCCCTTAAATTCGCATTGAGAAGTTTCCCTGAGAAATAATGAGAATTATGCTAAAGTAATTTTTTTTAACAATTTATCATTCAGAAATATGAAAACACAGATATCTGTTCCCTACATTTTTAAAATGAGAAATAAATGGGTAAAGGTGATTGAATGAGAGAGTCTGAACAGTAATTCTCTCTTCCTCCCCACCTCCCTCCTTCTCTCTCTCTTTATTTTTACTCATCCAAGCCTTAATAAACAATCAAATGCTTACAAGGGTAAACCTTTAGCATACCTCACTCATATACACAAATGATGACCATGTGTGTAATGTGTTTTTCTAGATAAGCTCACATCAATTCTTTTGTATCTGCTGAAATCAGTGACTATGGAAAGACAATTTCCCTACCAACTTCCTGAAGAGTTTGAAAAGTAAACCAAATTTCTCTTTAAATTCTAGTCTGAAAAGTCCTATTTTTCATGGATGCACCTATCCCAAGCAAAGAAGCTCTTTTGAATTGCCCAAATTCAAATGAATGAAAATAAGAAGAGTATGTGAATTACCAGGCTTAATTGGGCTTAATTTAGCTTCAGAAAGAGGGTAGAAATGGATTGATTTACCATTTATCTCCTGGAACGGGTGAGAAAATTCAATCTAGAGAAATGAAAAACTTGTAGTGGGTTAAAGTTAGAATATCGTTTTAAAATTTTTATTCAAGTAGCGTCAGTGTACAGCATTCTATCAGTTTCAGGTGTACAGAATTATAATTTGAGATCTGTGTACTCCATATCGTGACCACCACCAAAAGGCTAGTTTCCATCCATCATCATAAAATTGGTCCCCTTTACCCACATCACACAACCGCGATCCCCTTCCTCTCTAGTAACCTCCAATCTATTATCTACATTGAAAGAGGTGGATTTTGTTCATCCCTGTGATTTAGTATTCTTCCACATAGCAGTGAAATCATGCAGTATTTATCTTTCTCCTTCTGACTTATTTCACATAACATAATTGTATCAAGGTCCATCCACATTGTCGCAAATGACAAGATTTCATCTTTTTTAATAGCCAAGTAGTATCCCATTGTGTAAACAGATCACATCTTCTTTACCCACTCATCTACAGAGGCACATTTAGGTTGCAAATCATACTGTGATGGACATAGGACTGTATATGTGTTTTTGAATAGTGTTTTTTTAAAACAAAATCCAGAAATGGAATAGTAGATCATATATCATTTCTATTCTTAGGTTCTTCAGGAATCTCCACACTGTTTTCCATATACTGGCTATGTCCATTTAGAGTCTAGGATTTCACTCTTAAATGTATTAAATACAAATATAGATGCTTATTACTAATGACCATTATGTTCTGATTAACATTGATAAAACACCAGTGTGTTGTTTTCTCAAATTGCGTTACTCATTGGGCTAAGTTCTATGCATATTTATCTCATTTAAGTTGTGCAAATATCCTACATTGGAGAGGCTATTATCTTCTTTATATGAACATGGAAATAGCTGCTTAACAAGGTCTAGGAACTTGTCTGGTGAGTATGTGGAATAGCAAAAGGTGCACACTGCTGGTGCACACTGAATGCTAGTGCACTGCTAGTGAATACTAGTCAACGGAAAATACAGAAATAATTGCACACTCCCTTCACAACCTAGTTTACTCTCAGCTTCCACAGAGTAAAAAATGTGAGAAAAATGAATTTATATTCTACTTATTCCAAACGAGAGGCTAACTCTTAAAGAAACAAACACTGAAATAAGTGCTCAGATTTTCAGCAGAGGTGTTAACATGTCACAAATATTTTAAATATGCTCAGGAACAAAGGGTAAATGAAAAGCACACCCTCACTCTATGGTGTACTGAACATAGACATGGCGGCTCTTGTGTATTTGGTCATCTTGGTTTTCTGAAGGTCATTTTTCAAAGAAACTATATGTGACTGGAAAACAGAAATTCATTCTTTTGTGACACTTTTTACACATGGACTTAGCTAATTGAATTTTACCAGTTATAATCTTGTTCATTTATAAATAGCCAATGAGGAGGAGGGATTTGAAAATTCGATTAAATGAAAATGTCATTTCAAGGGCCAATCTTAGACATCTTTAATCCACTGAACATCCAATTCTTTGCTTTAGATTCATTTTCACTTTCGCCCAATCTACATATTTGCATAAAGAGTCAAGCACTTCTACGAGGTTTTAACAAAGTCCCTATACAGTTGGTTACAAAAGTTACCTATCTCTCCCTCACTACACTCCTGTTTTTCCTTTTCCATGGCTATGATGATAGGCATATATTATTACTTCTGAATTTTTCCACTCAAGTTGTTATTTATTACTTCCACTATAGATACTGAAGACTATTATTTCTTCTCCTCACTCTACCCTTACATACATTTTCCATCTTCAACTTTCTGATGTGTTGATGGGGTTCAGGACAGGTTATCCCTAAAATATGGTGCCTTGGCACTTGAATATTTTGAGAGGGAGGAATTTGAGAAATGGCAGTGCAGGAAGGGCTATCTGACCTCCCCCTGAAGCAGATCATGAAACCCTCATGTGCAGGGTGTCTTTCCACTGCCCAGAAAAAAGGAGCATCTTTATCTGTTAAGAGAAAGGAACGCCAAGAGGAGTCTTAAAGAGCAGGACTTGCTAAGTTTCCTCACTTTACCGCATTTACCTCGTATCTTTGGTCCTATCACATCCTTCCATGGTTTTCCAAAATCACTTAGGTATACATTTTCTTTGGGTCTTTATTTCCTTAGTAAGGCTCCTGTGTCATGTACAACTTTTATTTCATACCTTGGCATGTTTTTCTCCTATTAACATGTCTTCGTCGGTCTAATTTCCACATCCATATAAGGACCCAAAGAGGAAAAATGAACAATTTTTCTTCCTCTACAGTATTTGTCATGTAATTTTGCTTAAACTTTCATTGGTTTTTACATTATTGTGACTCCATAAATCCTGTTTATAACTGTCCCGTTATATACTATGACTATTTTTCCATGCAACATTTGGCTTTTAAAGTTAGCAACGGTCTTGAGTTGATTACTTCGTTTTTGTGTACTTACTCCCAATACATTTCTCACTTATCCTCAAGTTGTGTACATCCTTCCAGATATTAGAACAATTTTACATCTCTGAGTAAGTCCCCCCAGAGTCTCCTGAGCTGTTCCAATCTATATTGGTTGCCATCTCCACCTGCATTAGTTATCTATTGCTAGAAATTTAGTGGCTTAGAACAACATACATTTATTATCTCTCTGCTTCTCTGGGTCAAGGAGTTCAGGCATAACTGGTTTTCTCTTCAGTCTTACTGGACTGAAATCAAGGTGATGGTCAGAGCTGTGTCCTCTTCCAAGGTCATACAGCTGTTAGCAAGAATCAGGTCCCATGGTTATAGACCGGAGACCCTCTACTTCGACAGACCACCCACCATTTCCTGCCAGATGACCCTTTCCACAAAATGGAGAGCCTCTCTGTTGCTTCAAATCTCTCAGAGCTCTTCATTCTATGATCTCTAGACCCTCTTATCAAGGGTTCACCTGGCTGAGTTAGGCCCACCCAGGATCATTTCTCTTTTGATTAACTTAAAATCAACTGAATAGGGATTTCGATTATGTCTGTAAAATCTCTTAGCCTATGCCATATAACATAATTAAATCATGGGAGTGATTTTCTATCATATTCACAGGACTTGCCCAGATTCAGAAAGAGGAAATTATTCAGGGAATAAGTATCAATGGTAGAAATCTTGGGGATGTTTTGAATTCTGCCTACTATTCTACCTAATAACCAAAATCCATTCAGGAATCTCCCTTCATTACCATCATGGGAATTCCCTTAGCCTTCCTCTTAGGGTGGAGTCCCTGTTTCCTGGGCCCTGTGTCTTCTTTCTTGATTAACCTCGTAATTCTGTAGAAAGTTCCAGACAGATTTCTGGAAAAAGTTGCATAGGAAGTAAGTTGTTTTATAAACATAAATTACGGAAGTCTCAGTTTGAAGTTGTTTCGCCTCTGAATTTTGAGTGTTATTGATGCTCTATTGTTTTCTAGCTTCTACTATTGCTATTGATAAGTCTGGTGCCATCTAATAGATAATTTACATGAAACTTGATTTCCTTCCTGAGAGTTTAAAATATCTAGTTTTCTATCTCTGGCTTTTTGAAATTCCTTAATAAAGTGCCTTAGAGATGGTCTACTTCATTCATTGTTCTGGACACTTATTAACCTCAATCAATCAGGACACTCATGTACTTAAATTCTGGGCAATTTTTTTGAATTGTTTTATTGATGATTTCCTTATCTCTGTTATCTCTGTCTCCTATTCTTAGAACTTGAACTATTTTAGAATATTCTAGATGAGTCTTTTAAAAAATCTCGTCTTTATTATTTTATTCTCTGTTTTCTATTCTACTTCCTGGGGGATTCTCCTGATTTTATCTTCCAATGGTTTGTGCTATCATACTTTTCAATTCTAAGGAATCAACTTCTTGCTTCACAGATTTATACCTTTTCTGAAGATACTAATGAAAGTTAAGGATTATTTTCTTTCCATTTATATTGGCATTTCAACTTTTTAAAAATAAATGTCTGGTAGTCCTTGGTTTTCTGGGCATATTTAAGAGTGAGACACTAAAAAGATGACTGGAAGCTCTTGAACAGTGATGCTTGTAAACGGTGTTTTTCCCTCTAGGACGAAATTTGGAAGACTTCTGATTTGAGTATCTGTGTTCATTTCTCTTGGAAGTTTGGTTTCCAGAGAATATGCTTCTGAATTCTTACACACAATGTACATGCCTAGCTGCCAAAAATCTTGAGCCATGTAAGGGAAGAAGGCTGGAGATCTCAAGTCCCATATATAAAGTTTGTCTTAATCTCAATGTTTTCAACTTGGTCTCTGTTTTATCTGTGCCTGGTATTGTCTAGTTCAAAGATCATCTGCTTATCCTCTTTAGAGAATAAACCTCAAGTCTCCAGCCAGAATAGAAGAATGGATATTTGCTCAGCTGCCTGTATTTGGAATGGAGATATGAGGGACTAAATTCTTAAACAGACTTTCAATCAAATCCTCCACCTGCCGAATCCTACTCCTTTGGAGGATTCCGCAATGTACATTAAGATAGCTCTCCCCTTTCCCAACTTCTAGTTTAGGATTCAACTTTCTTATATCTGTTAAGTAATTTAATTCCCATCTATCTGCCTACCACCTTCTAAAACGTTGTCACTATTGTCTCCTATCTCATTCTTTCTCCTTGTCTATCTATATCTTTTGTAAATATCCCTTTCCTCTCATTTACTGGAATTCTGTGAGGAAGAGGAGTTAAAGTGCTTATGTGTTCTATCTGCTACTCTTAACTTACATAGTTAAAATGCATACATTATGCACTGCAATCACAATCAAAGAGCCAATGAGTTTTGGGAAGTATATGATAGTGTGCCTGGAGGGATAAAGTTGTGAGAAAACCAAGAAACTTCTGGAAAAAAGGAATGAGGAGACATTGCTCTACAAGATAGTAAATGTTAGTATAGATACATAATTATAAAAATGGAATCATATTGGCAGTTACAGAGAAACAAATTCATGGAACAAACCTCAGAAAACCAAAAAACAAAATTTTTGGTATATGACAATATACTATTTCAAATTGGTATGAAAAGGATTAACCAGCTAATTAACCAGTTAATAAATGATATTAGAACAAATGGAAAACTAATATTCACACACACACACACACACACACACACACACACTCAGTCACATACATATCCTTTATCAGAATAAATTCCAAGAGTCCCTTCTCCTTCCTAGGGACTGACAAGGATTCCAAGGGTTTCTTTCAATGTGTGGTTGTAACTCTGACATTTCTCTTTATACTGACTCCTTTGCTTTATCTGAAGGCAGCTGCTTCTCTGACACAATCTCTCTACTACACACACACACACACACACACACACACACACACACACACACACACACACCAAGGCATCATGACAGCCTAGGCCATCACTTTCAAGGTCACTGAGCTTAGTATTTAGTCCAAAGATTCTACACTGCCAGCCCTGTAAGAGGTCTTTGCCCCTTGCTCAAGGCCCAATTGGGAGCAGGACACCAGCCCCACTGCCATTCGAACTCCAAGGCCTTACCCATGAGCCTTAGGAATTGACTTGTTAGACATGGACTTCCACCTCACTTATTGGACCTTTGAGTCCTGATCTTGTTCTCCCTGATCTTTGAAAGCAAGAGCCTCTTATCTGTCCATACACCATACGCACCCCCTAAACAGAAAGTTCTAACAGTTCTCTCTTTCTAACTACCAAATACTCCCCATACTTTATTCTTAAGCATTAGCAATCCTTATTTTGTTTAAAAACCTGTAATTTGGGGCTGATCAAAGGTGAGGACAGATATCAGGGAGTCTCAGCTAGTGCTGTCAGTCAGGTTTCCCCACAGCACAATCAGTGCATCTCAAAGGGTAATGTCCCAAGGAGAGCCAGGTATAGCCATAATGCTTTTTTGTATCTGGTCTCGGAATCATGCAATGTCACCTTCTCCACTCTGTACTGGTTGAACCAGTTCTAAAGTTCTACCAAGGTTCAGATGAGGAGAAATAGATTCCACCTCTTGATAGGAGTGTGGCATGATTCTGGAAGAACATGTAAGACTGGATATATTGCTGTGGCTATTTTTAGGAAATATAATCTGTCTCACTTGGCTTCCTACATTAAAAAGAAGAGGAAGAACAAAAGGCTTCTTTTATTTGTGTATGTGAAAGTTCACAGGCAAGAAAAGGTACAGAGAACTTAGGCTACCTGCCCATCTAGTTTCCATGGTTGAGGCACAAACGCAAATGAATCCTTTGCTATATCAATTGTATCAAAGTCATAAAATAGGTACTTAACTCAAGCCAATCACGTTGAAAATAAATGAATGGCTCAGTGAAATCCATTTCTGCTAGCACATGATCTACTAAAGACATATCAGGACTTCTTTGCCCAAATAAGGGCAGCCCATAAACACAGTGACAGGAGTAGAAAATTGTTTTCTGTTTCATTTTCAAAGAAACAATTTGTACATTACTGCTTTATTGAACTCATTTACAGAAGATCACATCATGTCTTCTTTTTATTTTTGCTTTTGTTTTTGTTTTATCTAAGAACAAGTCATGCTTTTGCTAAATGAAGCATTACTGTCTTGGTGGCTAAATCTTTGTGGAGTCTCCATTGTTTGAATTTCGATAATAATTATACTTTTTTAAAATGCTCATGGACAGTTAATGATTGCCTATTACAGTGTCTGGCTTTTTTCCATTAAGAACTGGGAAATCTGCTTAGAGATCTCTAACATATAGAATAACTGCACTTCCTTTATGTTGTATTAAAAATACTTGACAACCCAAACCAAATTCCAGGTTAATATTAGTAAATGACATGCCAAAAAGTTACCTGAGTGTGACTTCTAAATGTCGTTGGTAAGATATTTGCATTTGGTGTTGGAAGAGGGAGGAAGTTTAATTTGCTTATAACCTTTTTTATTAAAAATAAGATTTGAATGAAGAAAACTTTGGCTCATATATTGAGGGTTTTTCTTAAACAGATGAGTCAGGAAATAATTTGATATAGCCTATTTAATTCCCAAATCTGACTTTGATCAATGGAATTTCCTTGGAGACTTATTAGAAATATAGATTCTTAGGGTGACACTTAAGAATTTGAATAAATCTGGGGTGACAACCCAGAATCTGTATTTTAAACAATGCCCCACAATCCTAGATAGCATTTTATTTTTAGCATTGACAATGCAATAGTTAGAGAATCCTTATTCTATGCCAAGCAAAGTTCTAAATGCTTTCCAAATATGAAGTCATTTCTAAAACGTTGTCTTGATTCCAGGACAGGTCTTTTTCTGATGTTGTTACTTGTTCTCTGTTCATTTCTTATCTATTTTATTCATTCTTTTTCTGCCCTGGTCTTCCAAATGAAGGCATACCTCCTAGCTTAGCTTGGGGCCCTCTTCATATTTATTCTTTTGCTTGGTCCATTCACTCCTTTGGCTCCTACTTTGCTACTTCAAACTCTTATTCACTTTCTAAACAGGGTTCCACTAGATGACCCATGAACCCCTGAAACTTCACATGATGTTTCCCTTATATTCTCTGCCCCTGGACCCCAAAATGTCCCAATGCAGCTCCTCTTTGCTCTTTTCTCCAGCTATCAAGGCTCACAAACTGGAGGTCAACTGAGACATGCCCTTCTCATTCAGCCTTGCACCATCACAGGTGTTAAGTACTAGGAGTTCTGCCCCCACAAATTCTTCCAGGTCTGTGCTACTCCTCTCTGCCCACACTGACCCTGTGTTTCTTACCCATACCCCAGCCCTGTTACCTTCTGTCTGGAGTTAACACAACTCAGGAGAAATACAAGTCAAGTGTTCCATTGTTCAGAGGAGGTTTGCAACTCTTAAGTGGATTATTCGTGTATTTCTTCCAAATAACATACACATACAAAAAACCCCACGGAATCATTAGCAATCCATGGGAAATAATCCAAAGGGCTACTAAAGGACTAAACAGTTGTGTCTTGAAATAGAAATTAATTATTGTAGAAAGAATGGATATTTAGAAGGGGCAGGGCTTTTTTTAATTAGAAAAAGCAAAGGTGAAAATCTACTGTCTTCCCTCCCCTAAGCAATCAATGTATGGTACTAATATGATGCCAACATAAGAAAGTGTATCAGTTTTTCCAAGTGTTTTTTACAAACCATCAGAATCAGAGTCATCTGCCAAAATGTTGTTTTCCAAGTCCTGTAGTATACCCTTCTTTTGTAGTGTATGTAGGACATGCTTTTCAAACAAGATCTCCCTATGCTTCCATGTACATTAAAGTTGAGAAGCCAGTAAAATGTAAGCAAAAAAAGGTGTAGCATATCAAATATTATCAATTAAATTTAACTTCTTTTTTATACTGGTCTCTATCATTCAAACTGTATATTTATATAAGAAAAGTTATGCGACTTTTTAAAACAAAATTTGTAGCCTATCTCTGAGTTTCACTTAGTATATCAGACAATAAAGCAGAGATAAATTTGAAAAATTAAGAAGCATTTGCAAAAGAAGAAGAGATTTGAGGTAGAACATTTCCATATATTCTCAAAACTACAATTAAACTCAAGAGAGACTTAAATTGTCTAAAGGAATTTTTTTTTTATTCAAAAAGTTTTCAAAATTCCAGATGTGTAGGAAAAAGATAATAAAATTATAATACCATTGTTCTTTTTTAAAAACTCAAGTCCTCTTGCTAATAGTTAAGGATCCCGATTTATTTAAAACATAACATGTTTCTGCTTCAGAACAACATCTGTATTATTTTACATTTTTATTGGCAACTTTCACTGTACCCTGGTGATTTCTAAAAATCCTCATACTTCCCTGCTGGTCAAAGTTTCCAGAAAAATAATAAACAATTGATTATTAACTATGATCTTATTATTCCAAGAAATGCTTGAAAAAGCTGAGTTACTAACTTTGGGGGAAATGAGAGTCCATATATCAGACCTCAACTGCAGTGATATGTTGTGAGGGGGACACACAGAGAACAGATAGTAATACACCCATCATAAGTTTATTATCCCCAAGAGAGAATAGCATCTGGGCTTCCACGAGCATTAATCACATCACTAACTTCTCCACCTCACAGAGAAATGTCCATTGCTCAGAGAGAAGCTGTTATCATAGCAAGTGTTGCCTAATTCTACTTTCTGGCCAAGCTGTTCTCAACTGGGAATGCTTTGGATCCCCAGTAGACATCTGGCGATATCTAGAGGGTTTTTTTGGTTGTTGCTGTTGTCAAATCTGGAGAGAACTACTGTCATCTAGTGGATAGAAATCAGGGATACCATTAAACAGGACAGGTTCTTACAACAAAGAATTAAGAAGTCCCAAATGTCAATAGTATCAAAGTTATAAAACCTGGGGAGCAAACTCAAGCATTGAATAAAATAACACCTACTTCTATTCAGGCTTAGGTTCTCTCTGTTCCTGCTTACCTTTCTAAGAAGCACCCTCTGAAATAAGCACCTGGGTTTCAGAGTTCTTTCTATCACCATATTAAGAGTTATTGATCTCTGTGACACCTTCCTTTACCTATGTCCTCTCCCCTGGTCACTGACCTAGTTCTGTCCATTAGATCCTTCCATGTCACCTTAAATTCTTAGTACTATTTGCATTGGAACTAAAGATCTGTTCCTCTGTTCACAAGATTCATCTTGAGTTGGGTGTGAAAATCCTTACGTCCCCAGCATCCAGCATAATGCCTCAAACATAACAGGTGCATAATAAATACACGTTAAGCTAACAAAATCACTTTAGATTTGCATTGTACTAAACATTGATAATGATTCACAGACTCTAAACTATCGCCTTTGTCCTCAAGTACTTCCATCTCTGGGGTGAAGATACATACAGAAGACAACTAGCAACATAAAACAGTACTTAACTAGTCACAGATGTAGAACTCAGATAGTAATTACCATAAACTATTTCTGATGCTTGCAAATTCCCTTAGAATGCAGGTAAGCAGCGAATGCCTCACAAAAGGGAAAACAGAAATGTTCCTGAAAGAATGCTAGGAAAAAGGAGGAAGCCAGTCTAGGCTGATAGGCAGGGATGCATGAAAAGCAGGGCTTGAGTGAACAAAGATGGTCTTTGCAAAAGCATTTTGCCAAATAAATGTAGGGCCACTGAAAGCATGTTTGTGGGGTCTTCTTGCATATTCCTTCTCATACAGTATGAGAAGGAAATGGGGAGGGGGGTGACAGAAAAGCAGTGGTGGAGGCCTAGGGGCTATCATCTCTGAAATAAAACTTTAGGTCTATGTGTATTTCTTAGAGAGAGACTCCACTAGGGTAGATGCAGTGCTGCCCAGAATGCTGGCAGCCAGAAGGACTGGATGGTGATGACCCACAGCTTGTTCCTCTGCAGGCATCACTGAAAAGAGACATCCACCCTAGCTCACATCCTCTCTGAGTACAGCTCACAAGCAATGACTGTCAAATGAAGGCGGATACCAAGGCCTGGTTCCCTTATGTCAAGGCTGGTCAACTTTAAGATCCATCTAAGCTCTACAGCTCCCTATCCCATGACCATTTCAACTCCTCCTATTTACAGATGGATAAATAAAGAAGTTCTGTATATACATACAACAGAATATTATTCAGCCATCACAAATGAGGAGATACTACCATTTGCTACAACGAGGTGGACCTTAAAAGCATTATGTTAAGTGAAATAAGTCAGACAAAGACAAAAATTGTATGGTATCACTTATATGTGGAATATAAAAAATGCTAAGAGAAAAAGAAAAACAGATATGCGGCTACCAGAGGCAGAAGGGGAGGGGAGAGGGAAATTAGAGGAAGGTGATCAAAAGGTACAAAATTCATGTTATAAGACATGTAAGTACTAGGGATACAATATACAACATGATGATTAACCAATGCTGCTGTATGATATACAGGAAAGAGAGCAAATCCTAACAATTCTCATCATGAGAAGAATGTATTTCCTTTTTCCTTCTTTCCTTTTTATTGTATCTGCCTAAGAAGATGGGTATTAACTGAACTAACTCAATGTTAAACATACATTTTATAATATATGTGAATCAAACCATTGTGCTATATGACTTGTATTTAGATAGTGATGCATGTCAATTATTTCTCAATAAAGCTGAAAAAAAAAAACCAAACCTGTCCTCCATGGGCAGTCAGTAGTTCTGGCCACTGTAAGAAAGGAAAGGAATAACTGGTCAACCACCTTGCTTACCCTGTAGTATTGCACTCCACCAGTCGGTTGACTCCCCATATGCCTGAGAATTTTTCCTACCCCTCTCTAACAAGGCCACTCCCAAAGCCTTTACCTCATGGGAACTCAAATGACTGACACTATCTACATCAAAGACTCGCCCAGCAGAATCCAGGTCGCCAATCAACTAGATTGAAACTGAAGCAAGGGATCATTCTGCCACAGGAGAATATTTGGGGGAACATCACAGACCTTCGTGGTGTCACTGGGACCATAGTGGGTCAACCTCAATGGTGGCATGTCTGAAGCTCTGAACTCACCAATTATCGTTCTATATTCTCGTTCACCATCCTTTTCTGATATGCCGCCAGGCCATATGACTGAATTGTGGTCCACATACTGTAGGTGAAAGTGATGTCTGCCGCTGTTATAGGCCAGGTTCTCAGGACCTCCCTGTACAATTCTCCACACATTCTCTCTTCCCTTTTCTGCCATTTGTTATAGATAATCCAGTAGAATTTGGAGGATTCAGCGAAGAGCAGAGCCATATCATACATGGAACCTGGGCTCCTGAATAGCTGAATGCTATAGAGCCTTCCCCCATACTATATTGGCCATGCTTGAGTTAAGCCATGGAGACTTGCTGGTCAGTGATAGCGCTGAGCACTGACTCCTGCTACATTTGAATGTACCCATAAGAGCCAGGTTTATAAGAAGGTTCCTATAATGATGTTTGAGGAATCCTGTCTCACAGAAGCCCTATATATAAGAAAAGCCTAGAAAATTCAGGAAAAAGAAAAGACTTCTATACCATTATAGGCATAGCTAGTGGAGATAATTTAATCAAAGGCATAACCACTTACAAACCAACAAACAACGGGCATTCTGTATTTAGCTACAGAAGATATAAATGGCTCATGTAATTACATTCACTCATACATATTATACACATCATTGACTGCCTGTTCATGTGTTTAAAGTCTGTTTCAAAAACATGGTCTGGGTAAACAGACTCTTAGGAAAAATGATGAACAGTGTCTGCGAGGAAAGAAGGAAAACCTGAGGAAAATGAAATGAGATTTTCACTTTAAAGTGAAAACTTAGAAAAGACATAAGGCTGGTTGGGTAAATACAGAAATTATACAAACTACAACTTCAAGAAGTATGTATTTTAAGGCCAAGATAAATAAAACACAATGAATATTAACTCACCGCTACCCAGCTTTCTAGATCCCTATATTCCTCATTTGGAAGTGAAAATAACCAAGTGAAACGGGAGGACTTGCTTTCTTTTTTAAGTGCGTCTTCTCTGCTGTGCTGAGGATTTGGCTATGCTGCAGTTCTCTGGAGGGCCCCTATTTTAAAAACCAACTTAGATGATTATCTCTGAAACCATCTTCACAATGGGCTCAAACTTGAAGTAGTAAGAAACTTTGGTTTTAAACCTAGAAACGCATCTGATTTCATTTTATTTTAAATTTTATCCTCAAGGAGTACATTATATATTTTCAGTCACTCAGGAAGAGGGCTTCCAAAAATCTTTCAGTTCACAGAAGTATTCACTAGACTGCTACGTTTTCATCCGCTTACTAATGTCTGAGTGTCTCTAATGCTCATTGCCGGTTCAATCCTGTGTGTGTGTTTGTGTGTGCATGTGTGTGTCTGTGTGTATATGTGTTTGAATGTCTGTGTGTGTCTGTGTGGTGGTGTCTGTGTGTGTCTCTCTGTGTACATGTTTTGGGCCATATTGGTGCACCAGAGAAAGTTTTATGTTTCTTTTTATTTGGAATTCCACATTCCTTCAGGGAAAAATTGCAGTAGATAAGCTAAAATACAACGAATGGATATCCAGCAGCTACACAGAATCATATTTAAGTTTATGCTTGTGGTAGCAGAAGTCTGTGAACTTTAAAGGAAACATTTTAATAAATTCAATTCTCTCACTTTTTTCAAGAATAATGAAAGCATGATGTGTTTATCATTTTATTTGCAACATCATCAAGTTTATCTCCAATTGGAAATAATTTCTAATTTAACTAGGTAGGTATCAATGAGAATCAAATCTGATGCATAGAATTTTACATATCTGTTGATTGGAAAACTTGTCCATAGCCTAATCTCTGGCTTCCTATCTTTCAAATTTTGTTCCCCCTCCTATACCTGCAGACTGTATCAGCTACCATGGAGCACACTCATACAGCAATTCGAGTCACCGGGGTAAACCAGGAGTCTTCTTAGAACTCATTCCTACACTAGCACATTGAGTGGTAACGTACACAGAAGAGACTGATAATAAATATATTCCATCAAACATCTGGGGGGCTGTCAAAGTGAAAATACCTTCTGGGAATTAAAAATCTGTATCTTTCATCCATGAGTAAAGATATCAAAAGCTAGCAGTATGTATCCTCAACTCAATTTTTCCCTTAACTAGACTGCCCTAGAAGATCACAGTCTCTCCAACACCTGTCACCCCGGATGGCGTGTGATGGAGGGGATTTTTGAAGTGAAAACATACAGTGGCCTTAGCCCATTGTGGCTAAATTATCTCACTTTTGCCAATTTTGCCAAAACATATGAACTCCTGTAATACTACAGTGGCTCCTCTCAGCCTTCTAGAAGCGGCCCACTCAGTGGTGGGGTCTCACACTTAAGCTTTATTAGCTTTATGGTGTTTTTACTTTCACATGTATGATTTATTTTTTCTTTGTAAAGCCTTTGTATTATGAAAACATTCAAACATATACAGAAATCAAAAGAACATATAATAACTCACCATGTACCTACTGCTCAATTTCATCAGCTATTGACTCAGGGCCATTCTTATTTCCTCTATACTCCTACCTTCTTCCTCCACCCTTCCCCAACCTGGATTATTCTAAAGCAAACTCTACACTTGCCATTTTACCTATAACTATTTCTCAGAGAAGAAACACACCTATGTGTTTAGATTTCAATGACTTGTGTGAGATTTTATGCAAATTTATCATTTATCATTTTAAATAAATATTTGTTTTGACTTATGCAAGGAGAATTACATTTATTTCTGCTTTCATAACAGGGACAAAGTCTTCTGAATACTACTTGTTTTTAGCACATATAATAAAGACAAGATTTCATCTGACCTTAAATTCTCACAATGTTATAGGTCAAATATATCCCAATAAATTGGCAGGGGGGATTCATTTGAACTGACAATGACCTTTCCTTCACAATACAGACTGAATGAATATCAGCTCCATGAACTCCCAGATGTTCCATTTTTCATAGTACTAATAATAGTCATTTATCAATCATCATACACACATACACACAAATACACACAAAAAGACAAATGTAATTTTTCTTCCTATATCACATTCTTCTAGTTTAAACCAAACCAGATTTTTCAGTCACAGAGAAAAAAACCTATAAAATAAGGTGTTAAAGGAAGAAATAAGAAAAATTCATGGAGTCATCTAACATGTTAGCAATTAAGGGAACCAATGTTACATCTCATTTTACACATGTAGAGTTTCAAATCGCATTTTTAATTTCTTATTAATATAACATAAAGTATACCTAAAATCAAAATATAAAAGAAATCTTATTACTAGCATTTTAATCATGGGATTTAATCATTTTACACATGTAGAGTTTCAAATCGCATTTTTAATTTCTTAATAATATAACATAAAGTATACCTAAAATCAAAATATAAAAGAAATCTTATTACTAGCATTTTAATCATGGGATTTAAGTGATGTTTTTAGTTTGAAGAGAAACTTATAAAAGCTTATCATTCTCACTAGTAAAATAAAGCCTGCATGGACATCACCCCTTGGAGAAGTTTCTTTTAGGGCCATAAATGTTATAGCATGAGAAAAGTAGCATACTAAGATGTTAGAGGATATGAGTACATTCCTTGGTTCAAGAATTGCTCTAATATTAAAGAGTGGTGATAAATTTCTTCATAATTTGAGACTTCACCCTGGGCTGGAATCCTAGGATTCTGAGGTAAAAAAACATGAGCAAAATCCCTCCCTTCACAGAGCTTTTGATCCATTGGAAGATGACTACAGGATAGGTTGCTATCAACTGTAACATTTAGTGCAACTGAGGAATTACCAGGGCATCAAGAGGGCAAAGTAAGGGCAGTGAAATGGAGGGTGACTTGGGGAAGTGATGTTTAAGTTGAGAGACACATCCTTCTTGGAGCAAAGTTATCTTATTACAAGTGTGGCTCCAAGCAGAGCGGAGGAAAGGTCAGAGGAGACAAGCTCAGGTCAAGGAGAACTGAAGACCATTGACATTGATATGGGTAAGAGAAGATGGTATCCCGAACCAGGACAATGGCCAAGAAAATGGTTTAGAGGAAGACAGATCGAGAGTTATTTCAGAGGTAGTATCCATGGAGCTTGGTGATGAATTAGCATGAGTGGTAAGAAAATGGGGAGAATCAGGTATCCATCTGAGAATGGATGGTGATGATTTTTGTTTGGTAAAGTTGGACAAGGAGTTGAGCTATATGGTTCCACGATTTCTCTTTCAGTTGATTCTCCAGAGACAGACAAACATCTCAAATTGAGAGTTTGGCTTTTCAATTTATGGAAGTTTTAAAAATGTCTGTATGTGGTATAATTACTGCTATAATTTAATGGGGCTGCTTTGTGCCTTGAAGCTGAGAAGCAAGCATACCTTTGTGTGCTCAGAATGTTAATTGAATTACCTCCGACTTTAGTTTATGTTCTTTAAGTACAAACTCTTAAGTCAGGCAAAAGGGATCACAGTTATGTAGTACCATACTTAACTACCCTTTTTATAAGCAAGGATTTTTACACCAAAAATAAACAGAGGCATCCAGACATAAACCCATAAATTATGTGGGCTAGTACTTTAAAGGACTATGTATTTGCACAAGGACCAGGAGAGCTTTCCTAAAAAGGACGAGGTCCTGGGAATTCTCTCTAAAAGTGATTTATTTCTGTCAACATTCTTCTTCAAGTTAAACATATGCATTCACATATATTTAAATTTCTCCAGACATTTGACTTTAAAGCCTCGCTTCTGATGTCCTGGGCAAATACCCCTAGCAAAGAAGCAATAAAATAAGGCAGCTTTTATCTTTGAATCTACCTTTCTAATACAAATCTTCCTTTAAACACAAAGGTTAAAATTCGCTATTTCTTTAGAGATATTTCCTACAAAGTATCTATACATGCATGTGTGTGCATGAATGTATGTGTACATGTATGTATGCATGTATCTATGACCTATATAACATATACCATACACATACACAATGCAAACTCTTGGAATGTTTCTTATTTTCTTGAAGATTTTTTTCTGACAGAACGGGTCATCTCAGCTTTCTAACAATGTAGATTTCACACTTTCTGCAAATGTATTTACAAAATCATTTTCAACAAACATTTATTAAATATCTACTCTATAGAAGTGGATGTATGTATAGGTGAATGTCAATGCATAGCACTAATATAAGACAACCGTCCAATATCAGACAACTTGACTAATAGGCAAAGTAATAATGTTAAGCAACTTCATAATCACCAACAGAAAAGACTTAGAAGACCATTTTCTACCATTATAGTTTACAAGGCAACAACTCAGAACAAAAACAAGTTTGTATAAAGCTTGGTAAATTCTAACAAGAGTTGTCTATTCTCCAGTCCTGATAATCTGTTCTCCATAAAATTCTGATGTTCATCTTCAACAAAACGATATTGCACACAGTCAATGGTACAAATCAAGTTATTTCACGTCCCAGGTTATCACTGAGTGCTCAGAAAGCCTTCACATTATTTTATTTCCTGTAAAATAATCTTTAGTTCCCAGTAGGAGGTAACTTTGCATTAAATGATGAAATTGTACTTTAGGATATGTAGCCTATTAGTGTATATCATATTAGTATATTATCCCTAATAAAAAAATCTCGTCTGTTAGTTTAATGCAAAGCTTTACTTTCTCCTCACTTCTAACTTACAGAAAGACATGTTGAACAAGTTAGTTATGTCAATACATGTCTGTTAAGCCCATGAGCTGAATTCCAAAAGGACTGGAAGAATTTTTTTAATGCCTTGCTTACACTACTGCATTAACATCACTGACCCAATTAAAAACATACACCCACAGTTCTGTATTTGTTACATTTCATATGATTTTTTGGTCTGAGTTAAATGACAAGGTACCTTAAAAGGGAGCAAAACTCTGTGTTTTGATGTTTCATTTT
Organism: Solenodon paradoxus; assembly: GCA_004363575.1. Lineage (NCBI taxonomy): Eukaryota > Metazoa > Chordata > Mammalia > Eulipotyphla > Solenodontidae > Solenodon > Solenodon paradoxus. Next base: position 2,254 of record RJWH01007738.1, on the reverse strand, counting down.
GATGTTTCAGAAGTGATTCTCTCTGGCAGAGTGTGGTTATCCAGCTAATCAGAGAGCGATCACCCTTTACATCTCCATCTGTAGATCTAGAGCAGAAGAATGAGAATGAGCACAAATGTTGTCTGGAATGGAGTGAATTTATGTGGTCTACTTCAAACCTTGGAGTACCAAGGAATCATGCTCGTGTTAAGACTGGTACATCAAAAGAGAAATCGCCCCAAGATGTTATTGACTTGACCTTGTAACTCACTGCCAGGCAACCTGCTAAGCAGGTAACAGCTGCTCCCAAGAAGATCCACCTTGGCTCTCCCTTTGCTATGCAATGAAACATCATGGGCAGATCCTCTTAGAGATTCCTGGTTTGCTCCTCCATCCTTGCTCCATTCCTGCTTTACTCAGCCCCAAACCTTTCCACCCCACTTCCTGGTGCCTGCTGCCAGTATCATGCCTGCACTCTGGACAGATGTGGACACTTGGATACTCAGCACCCTGTCTGTGACATGGTTTGAATGTACTCTCTGGTACCATGAACTCTAGCTACTCCTCTCTCCAAACGCTGGCCTCCAGGACTGGTCTACTCTCTACTGCTTGGCCAGCGCATCCACTAGACTCAACTTGGTCCATCCAGAGCGGCCTGGCGATGCTTGTGTAACACACAGCTCTAAATTCTCCATGAGCAAAAGCACAGGTTTGTTTGGGGCTTATTCTCCATGCCTGTCATGGGCCACTAGGGCTCTGTCTCAAATCGCACTGGCTCAGGGGCTCCTCCACTTGGACCATCTCTGGTGCCCATGGTTGGTTAGAGAAAATATGTCACATGCAAATGAACTCTTAAAGACTTACTCATAAGAGACACATTCCCACTCACATTTCATTGGCCAAGGCAGTCACATAACCCTGTCTCATGTCCAGGGCACAACAAAGTACAATCCCACCAAAGACAGGAGAACCAAAGATATTGCAGAATACTACAGAGACCAAGTTTAAGCCACAATATTCTGACCTACTTATTCACAAAACTGAAATATTGATTGTAGCATTCACTGGCTGACGCTTATTCTGAGAGAAAGCTTTAATTGAAGGTTTAATCAAGGCATAAAAAGGACTGGCTCAGAAGTCCTTGATAAAGAAACCTCTTTTAATGAGGTAACTGATTTCCAACACAACACACATTTAGATGTACAGGTTCCCTCTTCATTAAATAGATAACACACCATAGCCACCACATTTCTGACAATCTCCCCCACTGTCCATGGACCCACCACCCTTTGCTCCACCTCCCACCCCCTTCCCCTCTGGTGATCTCGGTCCTATTGTCAGAGCCCAACGTTAGTTTTTTTGTTTTGCTTGTTTGCTTTGTTTCTTTATCTTCCACATAAGAGTGAGATCATCTGGTATCTGACAATAAAGAAACTTTTTGCCATAATTATTGTCAGTAGTAATAGATTGTTATCAATAGCAGTTAGGTTTCACTTATCAGGCATTTGCTATGTGCCATGCATGCCTCTAGGATCTGTATGTATGTTAATTCATTTAACCCTGCAGCAACTCCATGATACAAACACTCTTTTTATGTCCATATTATAGAGAGGGAAACTGAGTTACGGTGATATTCAGCAATGTTCTCAGGGTAAACAGCTCTCATGGTTTACTGGATGCTAAATTAAGCTTTGAACGAGTGACCTAAAAACTTAAGATAGTTAGGTTCTTCTACTAACTTCAGGGTTTCCACACAGGGTTATTGTGAGCCTCTTGGCTTGTTATGTTGGGAGCAATGTCTCTGCCCAGGCTTTAGTCCAGAGGGCATTTCTGGCATATGGCAAGAAGGACTGAGCAGGAGAAAATGTGCAGGGTTTCTGCTCCAGGCTCAAATGTAGAAGTCACAAGGAAGCATCGTTTTCACCCTACCCACCAAAACAAGCCTGATAAGTAATAAAATCAAAGGTTTATAAAATCCATCTGAGAGTGGAAGATGCAAAGTATTCTAAGAGAACACATTCCAGATAACAATGAGTCCTTCGCAGGCGAGAAGAGACCTGTAAGTGCTCTGGTTCCAAGCCGAATGATGGGGGAGAAGGAATCCACACGGAAAGGGATTAGGAGAAATTAGTCAAAACTGAAGTGAAAGCTCCAAGGTCGTATATGGTCTGACAGAAGAGAGGAGGCCAAAGAAGCTCAGTCACACTGACTGTGCGCTGACCTGTCACCTGTCACCCAAGTGCTCAGGGATACTGTGTCAAAGGCACAGGTTGGA
>RJWH01007737.1:0-37025 GCA_004363575.1 Solenodon paradoxus | reverse complement strand
TGCTCCTCCTCCTGCTCCTCCTCCTGCTCCTGCTCCTGCTCCTGCTGCTCCTTCTTTTTGTAAAGAAAGGTACAGGCAGAAATGAAGGCAAGTAGGCAACAAGCAGGAAGAGAGAGAAGGAAGACGCATTGTTTATTTTATTCCCATTTTACTTGTTCACATTGGTTGTTTCCCTGTCCCATGACTGGAACCCGGGGTTTGCAGCCTGTGTTCTTCGGAGGCGATTGACCCAGCACTGTTCCACAAAGGTGTACTAAGAGTCTTTCTTATTCTGTACACGCATTCTTTCTTTGACTTTTTTTGTTTTTTATTTCTTTAAATTTAGGAGGGTGCTTAGTGCTAGTCAGCTGCCTTAATTTACATGTTCCTCAACACTGAGCCAAGGCTAACCAGCAAGAATCTCCTGGAGCATTCTTAATTGGTTCATCTGGTAGCTGTTCTGGGTTCAGTAGGATTCGAAAGTTCAATTCAGTTTGCGAGCTGTTGCTAGTGTCAGTCAGCAGGACCTGGGTGGTGCCGAAGCTGCTAAGAGCTCCTCAGGCAGTATCTGTTTTAGATGAGACCCTCTTCAAGGGCAGGGGCCTCCTGCTTCTTTGTATGAATGACAACTGTGAACAGGCATTTGTGAAATGATGAAAACCATCAGAATGAACTTTATTCTAAGAAGGGTTGTCTGGCAATACAGTGGACAAAGTCTGTAGTTTCTGCTCAGTCTGACACACGAAAAACTGCAGACAGAACGACTTGCACAGCTGTCTGGAAGCTGAAGTTCGATATCAAGGTGTCATAGGTGTGGTTACTTGTGGAAGTTCCTGGCTGGCCCACCTTCTTGCTTGCTCTGCAGCGTTTTCCCCACGCGTGTGGACAGGCAACTTCGGGGTCCCTTTTTTAAGCACACCAGTCCTACGGAATTAAGACACCGTCCTTCTGACTTCGTTTAAATTTAACGCCTTAAATCACCACTACAGAAGCTTGATGTTATTGAACAATAAATCACAGCCAGATCATAATCCTCCCATAACGTTCTACCCAGGACAACCAGAAAAATCGGATCAATATCATCAGTTTCAATGAACACACATCACTGGATCACAGAACCAGAAGTTTGGCCATAAGCTAGGTGTTGTTTTATTTTTCAGTCAAGAAATATGTCAACTTATTAGAGTAACTGAACTATTCAAAGCAAGTTTAAAATGAAACCATTACAGCAGGGAATCAATTTTGTATAATATAGATGATGTGTAATACTGCAAAGTATGCAGGACTTGTAAAATGCTGACATTTTCTTTTCTAAAGTGAGATTATGTATGTTCTGAAATGAAAGGATAATTCTGGGTCTCAAGGAAATCCCAGTGACATGGGTCAGGCTCTTATGGTGCATAAAACTTTAACCATTTGACATTTCCGCATAATCCAATATTGACGTATGTGCCATGAACAGCCAACTGTCCATCTAGTCAACAAGATTTAAGAGCACTTACTGCATCCTCTGGTGGGCTGTAGGTAAGACTTGGTTGGACAGAGGGACAGGAGAAATGGGCTGTATTCACAAAAGTAGCCTGGAGGGAACATAGGCAGAGAACTTCTTCTTTGTGTTAAGTCTAATTCCTGTCCTTCAAGAGACTTTAGAACCTAGAGTTGAATTTTATGCCTGGATATTTTACTGTAGTATATATTATGTTAAATTTTGATATTATAAATGTGTCTTTTATTTTCTGTTTGCTTCATATATTTGTATGCATAGCTATAGATTATATAGTTGACTATTGATTGCAGGCTATTGATTTGATATTTTATAAATTTCCTCCACAACTGTAAGTACTTTTCCATGAATGCTTATACATTTTTAAATAGAAAAATCATATTACCTGCAACTATATATAGTTTTGCCCGTTTTGTTCTAAATATTCTATTTTAATTATTTCCTTCTGTGCAATTTTATGAATGTCAAAGCACTTAGATAAAATTATACAAAAGAAAATAAAGATACAGGACTTATAATGTACATGTTTAAGTATATATGTGGACACAGTTACCAATTCTTATTTTATTGAGCGTTTTAATATGAATGTGTTTTAAAAGTTGAAAATTATCAGACACATTTTCTGCATCTATGATGATGAGCATACAATTTTTCCCTTATGCTCTATTAATATGATGGACTATGTTAATACGTTTTTTGCCTATTGATCTACTCTGACATTCCTGCAAGTTATCCCAGTTAATTGTGACGTATTATCCTCTTCAATGTGCTATTTAATATAACTGCTCATGTACTATATTGAGAAAGAAATACATTCATCTTTTCTTGAGTTTATATGGAAGAGATTGGCTTCTACTCAACTTTCCAGGAATAGATGCATGGTGTTTGTCTTTCACGATGTATTGTTTCTTAAAATAAAATTAGGGGGCTGCTACTAGATTGCTCTTGTTTACCAGTGATGAAGATACTATATCTCAAAGCACGAAAGAAAAATTTTCTTGCTGCCTGTCTCTAGGGATAAGTAAGGCTGGGCGTGAGGAGATTAAAAATACCCTCTGTTTCCTTTTCCAGGTGTATTTAAACATGGCTCACCATCCACCTGAGAGCCCAGCAAATAGATTAATAGGGAGAAAATAGGTATTACATGAAGTTTCTCTTTCTCTACTCTATCCCTTTCCTCTGATCTCAGAAGCAGACTGTCCCCAGTTTTGATGCCAGTTTTCTCAAGAAAGTGTCAAAGACATCAATATTCACATTATTTATTCTTAAAGGTGGAATTCTTGAACAAAATTAAGGCTGAATGTGTGTTATTCTCTTTCTTTCCCTTTGCAATGGCATCTCATTGTGATTGATTTTTTTTTTTAAATCTAGAGAAACTATGCTAACATTGTAAACTCTTCAGTGCTGTGATGAGAACAATAGAGAAGGTGGGTTCCACGCCTTTCGAGCAACAATACCTTTTAAAACCTAATCCAAAAATCCTTAAACTAGCATTGGAAAAATATTCTGATGAAATATTTTATGCATGAGTTTGGTCTTGGGAGACAGGAGTCGACACGGCCCCGTTCGAAGAGGTGGTGGAAGAGGCTTCCACCAACGAGAACAGTCCATGAACTAAAACCAAGCAGCTTCTGAACCCAACTTAATAGTCTCGGGTGCTGGGGAAAAACGATAATTGCAAGAGCTGAGGACAATGAGGTCACTGATAAGCAGATATTTAGGGCTATCTGTTAATTTCATTCTAACAGTTCATATTTTGGATAAAATAAGACTCAGCCTGGGGAGGAGTATGAAGCAAGGTCTCTCTCGTAACTCTTATTCTGATATTAACAGAAAACCCATTGCTGCAGGATTTGAAATACTTAGCTGGATTTTTTCTCCTGTTGTCAAAAAACTTTCTATGTTCCTAAAATTAATGTGCCTTATTTTCTGACACTACTCATGCTCACCTGGTACTTTCAATGGACACTTTAAATATGCTGCTATGTTCACTCTTCTTTTAAAGCCATCTTTTGTAATATATGTATGTCAACCTTAAAAGAGAAAAATGTGGATTCAATTGCTCTCTCTAGTGAACATAATTTTTAGTGTCCTTTGATAGTTAAGCTGGAATCCTAAATTTATTCATATCTTGAGACTCAATTGTGGAGGAGAGTTCTCTCAGCATCTGCCTCTGAAGAATTGTATGTAAATTACAATATTTTAAATTGAATCATATTTTAATGGAGGAGTGGAGTTCACTCTGCGAACTAATTCAAAGTCAGAAAACTTTCTAAGGTGAAGAATCGGTCATCTTTTAACTACCATTAGTATTTGCTGTCTTGGAAAGACCAACTTCATTCCAAATTATTTTTCCTGGAGTTGAATACATCTGACTTTGTTTTGGAATGTACTAAAAAGAAAGTGCTTAAATTCAGACATTGGAGGCAGTTAATGAATGTGCACTTCTTTGTCTTGTGAAAATAATGGTGCGCCCCTTGGTAAACTCATTCACAGGACTCTGTAATGCCTTGTCAAAGAAGAAATAGAAGAACCACGCAATTTCTTGGCAGAGGAGTCCTGGCAGCTGCACACTAGGAGGTGATTACACCTGGATTTTACTTCACTCACCTCATTCTGTACCTCTGATGTCCAAATCATCGTTAGGTGAACGCTTTCTCCACCAGGAGAACGTCTCTTGAATGTCTTCTCCACCGGCATTAGCACTAACCCAATCCAGACCATCAGCTCACACTCCTCACCAGCAAACGAAGCATCTGTATTGCTCTACCCCTTATTTCCACACAAGTGCTTCTCTTAATGCACCTTATGATTCAAGCACAAAGGATGAATTTTAAAGAGGGGCTTAAAAATACATGTGCAGCTCGAGTGTATTGTTTTAAAGATATTTCCCAAGATGTTTCTAAAAGAACAGTTATTTATAAGAGGTAACTCATGTCTACCTTTTCACCTGAATTTTCACCACTGCCTCTGCTCACTTGGATAACCTGCAGAAGCAGGTCTCTTGTGTTAAGGAGCTATTCCAAAAAAAAAAAATTTTTTTTTATTAAGTCACATTTATAGTTTGCAGAATTAAATAGCTTTCAGGTGCACAGATTTCTATAGCAACATTTCTATATACTACTTTATGATCGACACCAAGAGTCTGATTTCTATCCTTTACCATGCAAGTCTTTCCTTTTACCCATTTACCCACCTCCCTTCTGAAAACCACAGTGGACTCCTACTACAATAGTTATATAAACGCGTGAAGTACAAACTCCAAATGGGGTGACGCAGTTGAACATTTATGATATCACCTTCAATTTCGGAGACATCAATCATGATATCGTTGCATAATTGAAGAACACGGGTCACTTTTTAGTAGGAAAACATCTTCACCAATATTGCCGTCAGAAGCAGCTTCCAGCTTGCTCAGAACCTTTCGTGTAATCAATTATATAGACGCTCGAAACAGATTGCTTTGTAGCTCTGAGAATGCTATAATTTTTTTTGTTTGCAATCGAGCACAATCTTTAGTATCACCTTTAGTCCAGGGATACAGACTATGATGTCTATTCCTGGAGTTTATTTGACTGAGTTCAATAAAATCCTATTTCCACAGTGGAGGTGAAGGCACTGCACGCTGGTGTGGTGTGAAATGCACATAGACTAGGAGCAATTTCAGTGTCCTACAACGCATACGGCAATCAAAAAAAATAAAATTACTTCAAAAAATAAAAACTCATAGTTGCCAATAGATGCAATGAACTAAAATATGAAGAAGAAAAAAATTATATCTCAAGACAATGGATTCATTTTAAATGAGCAGAGAAGTTATGACGATCTGATCTTGACTATCTGATTGTGCACCTCAATTGGACACCACTCCCTGTACACTGCAGCCCTCACCCTGACCACCTCCTCTCCTATTCCTGCCTTGCCTTCTGGTGCATCGCTTGGATAATATCGCTTTCCTACTGAAAACATTTAATAATTTCACCACGGATCAGTAACTTAGAGTTAAACAACTTCTCAAAGAAGGAGCAGAGTCCCACCCTTCCTCCTCCTGATCGCCTTCCCGAGGCACCCAGCATGGAATGCACCTCATGCTCCCACGTAAAACGACCTTTCGTGATATCTGAAACACACGACCTCTTACACCCCTCGATGACCCTGTTGCTAGAAGGAATTTTATTTTATGCTAATTTTACAGCTTCTTTGGCAAAGATCTGAGCAAACAAGGAAAACAAACAGCATCAATTGTAGATGATATATGCTTTCTTTCTGTCAGCTCATGTGCAAATTTGTTCTTTCCCTCAGACATCGACCCTGGAACAAGTATTTAATCCAAAGAAGACTGTTTAAGAGCAAAATGGGGTTTTCACAATCATATGTTGCTCACATGTTGAAATCACACAGAATCTTCCATTTTATTGTCTGCTAAAAGAGCATATATTAAAGAAAAACTTAAAGCCAAAAACACAACTGAGAGTATCTAAGGCAGCTAATTTAAAATAACATATTTTAATAAAGGAGACATTTTATATGAATTTTATATGCCCCCAAAGACCTATACTTAGAAAAATAATGTTATATCAAGAAAACTATATAGGTAAGGTGAGTTCTTTATTATTTCTTTCCGTATCTTTCTTTAAGCTTCTCAAGAGTGATATGAAAAGTAATAAAGCACCAGTTGGACAGTCTTTTATAGAGGCAGATTTTCCAAATGCATGGCGTTTGTTTGTCATATTAAAAGATCTGGGTGGGTTTGGAAGTTACACAAGGGACTCAGTGGGACATCTCTTGAGTCAGAGTATCTAGGTTAGATAGCAAATACAACATTAGATAAGGCAATCAGAGACAATAACATTTAGAGTTGAATGAATTATCCCAAAAGTCTATTTTCCCCACTTTTCCCCACAAAGAGATAATAGCAGCTTCTGTTTCAAATGAATACAAGTTAGCGTAACATTTTGACCTTCAAGCCTGTCATGAACAACCTATAGATCTCTGAAGTCTCCATTTCTGAATTTGTTGAACAGTTGTTGTGGGAGAGGAAGGATGAAAGGTAATTCACCTGGCAGGGGTGGGACAGGGTGGAGAAAGAGACCAGATGGTAGAGAAATCTCCTTGTGGGTTTGCTAATCATTTCCTACGGAGGCTGGTATAACGTTTCTCCTCCCAGTTCCCCACAGAAACATAGCTGAAGTACGCTTAATTAACATTGCCCCTTTATTTGAGGGGACTGTTGGTGGCCCATTTTGAGAAAAGTTGCATCATATCCTATTGCTATGGAGCAGCCTAAAGACCAATAAGACACGAGAACAGACCCTGGACCACTGAGTCTAGGAATGAAGACTCTGGGAGTCTGAGGAAATGGAGAAAATTTTGGACTTGTTCAGGACATAGAATTTGAAGCTTAAAGTATTCTTATATCTCCTGAGAGGATAACAAAATATCAGCATCAAATGGTGTCATTATTTCATTGTGTCCTGACATACACTGATCTGACCTCGGTCTTCCTGAAAGTGAGCATTGTCAAAGAAATTTCAGAATTAAGACCCTGATCAATCTACTGTCTTCTACTACTGTATAAAAGACTAATAATGAACTAGGCCATGAATAACTTTTATATGGTTGCATGGGTGGGCTATATATCATAGTTTTTATACTTTCTGGCACCATCATAGAGAATTTGTATTTACTCAAAGAAGAGATCCATTCTTGTCCTTACTGTGGGCATGGAATTGCTTGTGTGGAAATTGATTGCCTTGAGAAAAATCTGGGTAATCTCAAGAATGACATGGTTTGTATTATGTTACATCATTCCATAGGCCAAAATGCTGACTGTCTGTCAGACACCTAGAAAATCTATTTGAAATCACCCACATTTCCTAAAACTTAAAGAACATGTCTATCCTAAAATGTTGAAAGGCAACTGATCAATGTGAAAATGAACAATAAGAAACTGCATTATTTGTGAATGAGACTCTGATGACTGCTTTGAATTGGGCCTCTGAGGAACTGATGAGACCCCGACTGAACCGTTCAGTGACGTGGCATTATGACGTTTAGCAGAGCATGACCATATGGCACTTTGGGGAGTGGGAATGCGAGTTCTCATGTAGTGGAATGCCCCATATGGACATACACACAAATTCTGAACAGTGGATTTTAGAAAACAAGAGTTGCGTTTAAATTCATGCCTGTTTACCATGTCTCATGTGTCTTGGGTACATTGACTAGACCCCAGTCGTATATGTTCATACAAAGTTCACTTTATTGTTAAAACTGTCCATGCTTTTCTCTGACAAGGTCCTATTTCCACCCCAATGGAAATGTATCAACTAATGTGCCCTGACACTGATTTAAGCACTATCACGTGGGGATAAGTATTCAGCCACTTCTAAAACTCAAACTTTGACTCAGATGTAGATTGACATGTGTGTCTCGAGGCCCCCTGTCCCCAGCCAGTTGGCCCATTAGCAGGGAAGGTCACCCATGGTCCTAGAGTGGCACAACCCCACCCAGGGATGAGCTCCATAAGGGCTCTGCCCATGGCCAGACGGCCTCCTCTCAGATACTCCACCTGTGCCTCCAGGTGTTCCTAGAGTTGAAACCTGACCTGGCTGCTCTATATGAATGTATTTGTTATATGACACTGAGGGAATTATAAAACAAGAATGTGTTATGATGAAATGGCATAAACCCATGGTAACAATATGTTTTATTAGGGTCATAGTGTTAACCGTTATTCCCTATTTCAGAGGTTGAAATGAGTTTAAATTTCAGTTCTCATTAAAGAACTTGGCAGTAGAAGCTCTCACCCAAATAAAAAATGGAAAAGGGCATCACTAAAATATAGATGCATGGATATCATAGAAATGTGAAGATATATTGATAGCCTCATTAAATTTAAACACCTCATAATTTCTTATTTCAAAAGAACACAAAAGATGAAGAGGCATATCTTGAAAAGTTTTTGAAACTTACACTCACTCAATTCTTTAAAAAAATTGAGATATTTGCTAAATTAAACACAAAGATTTATTTGGGGGCAATAATTGTAGGCATATTTTATAATTATATGTATATTAATTTCATTGAAAGAATATTGCATCACACACAACAGAGGTTTAAGATGTGCATCATAATAAATCAACATCTGTATCTAATACACTAGTTTTATCACCAGCAGTCCAGTTCTCTCCCTCATCACATAATGGGCCCCTGTTATCCATCTGGCTTTTTGATGGAAGGAGCTGATGCAAGTGAGAACCTCCATTTACAGAGCGGCTGAGCAGCCAGACGCCTGCCTTGGTTGTCGTGGATGTTTCCTTGTGTAGTTTAATCATGGTGACAAACTCGTGAACAGGATTCTGTTTCATTTTACAGTTTTAAAAAAGTAGAAAATTAAAGTACTTGTTAGATATCAAACTGTTTATGAGCGTGTCAGATCAGCATAAAATCATATGCATGTCGATCTCATCTAAACTAAATGTGTGTATATATAAAAGAATGTGTTTATGTCGTTCTATGTGTGTGTGTGTGCATTTATATGTAAATACCTATTCTCCTTCAACTCCATAGGCTGCTCTGAGCGCACTGCCACTTACCTGCCCACTTACAGCACAAAATATCTCCAAAGGGTGGTCTGAATTAAGTCTCTCCACTTCTTCTTCTCGCCTTCTTAGAGAACCACTGCAAGTTGGGACTGTTTTAAAGTCATTTAGAAGAGTCTCTTATTATGCCACCAACTCAGTTAGGTCCATCGTTTTCATTTTGCTTTTAATTGCTGATTGCTTTCTCTTTTGTAATTGCACAAAATACTCATTTGGTTTCAAAACTAAATCAACCAAAGAATGTAGATTTTATCCTGCCCCTTCCATTTCTAGATCCTTCCTATTGGTAATCGTGTGCATTTGTGTGTGTGGGTGTGTATGTATGTGTATATACTGCATGTGCATGTGTTCGTTTCTTAGAAAAAGAATAGTAGACTATACACATGTCTGTCACACAACCTGGAAATAATTCCACAGAATTACATTAAGGTTATTCCTTACATACTTTTATGGAAGCATAGTCACTGTGTGGATGAACCATATTTTGTTTGTCAATTCCTATTACTGTAAGTTTGAGTGGATTGAAAGAGTCGCCCTCATTTGTAAGCCTTCAATAGAGGTTACTAGAGTTATACTCGGTGTGTGTATGTTCGTTTAATGTGATCTTCTGATAAAGGGACTAGTTAAAAGATGAGCATTGTTTCCCTCAAGAATGGTGAGTGAAGTAGTTGTGGTTTGATCCAGTGCCAAATCTGTGGGTCTCCTCACTTCAGCTGTCCGATCAGTCATCTATGAGAACATTCAGCCTGGCTGAGCTGTCTGAAAGCACAAAGCAATGAACTCCCAGGGGCAACCTGTGCACTGCAGTCAAAGAATCCTGGTGTTGATCACTGGGCAAATTTCCAGCAAGTGATGTGTGACCTCCAGCCTTCAGTGCGAAAACCAAATTCACTCATAAAGAGATAAAGTAAGGATTCAGCAAGAAAATGTTTATAACTGAGAGTCAGGTACTTGACACAGAAGAGGAGCACGAACAATGCCACACTGCTATGACGATAATCATCCACATCGTCACACCCATGCATCTTTTGTGCAAACTTACATTTTAACCAATGTTTTGAAAGCTTGAATGCATGCTTTAAATTGGGTCCTTTGGCTGACTTAATTACCCAGGTAAACAATACCCATTGGTGTCTGCACATTTTCAGAAACATCCCAAGAGCTTAAAGACTCCTGCGAGGATCAAGAGCAAGCTGTCCAGTGTCCAGGAGCCAGAGTGAAGTCTTCCTGTGGGATGGTCCTGTCCATATCTAAGCCTGAGGATTATCCACAGAGCTAACTACATTTATTTCAGTGAATGTATATGTAGAGTTGGAGAATTTCTCCAAGTTATATATGAAAGGGAAATAAATAATATTGCTGAACATTTATTTCTGTAGAATAGTTTTTGCAACATGGATGAGAATATTTTAATGTCACCATTGAAAACAGATAAACAAGAATTTACTTGAAAAGCTTAGAAAACTCATCACACTCTTGTCTTTTGTGGTCCAAAAAGCTGTGGTTTGAAGACAAGTCTTTTGCGGATGTAAGCTAAGAGTTCACACAGTTTTCCTGTTATGTGGGTCAGAATTTTCATTAAATTAGAGTTCTATGTGAATCTCTCATAGGTATTATAATTTGAATTGAATATTACTACATTGTTATTCTAAGGCATATCTCATTTTCTGAGATTTTCGTTGGCTCCATCCAATATACATATGGTATTTTCACTGAAATTTCATCAACTAGGCAATTAAAATAAATTGACTATTGAAACTATCTTTCAAAATTAGTTTTCAACATGAAGCAGAGTTCAGTGAAAGACGAAAGTACAGAGTTCTAAATTATTTCCAGTTCAGAGAAGAATTTCATACACTTAAGTTACTTCTTATTCCTGAAATCGGGGTCCCAAAATATAATATTTTGTAAAAGTTGATTGAAAAGCTTTATGTCTATGATTAAAACTGTATTAAAATATTTTACTAAATTAAATGAGGACTTATAGTTAGCAAAATGTAAATTATTGAAACTATAATGCAAAATTCATGAATTTAGTAATCTTTATCTAGAAACACACATAATTCCCTGATGCTGCCAATATCTAAGACTGATTACTATGCATTATTTCCTCTGACAATGCTATCAAAAATAATACAAAATAATGAAAACCAGGACAAAGGATTTATTAGATGAATGGAGCTCATGGTTCATTAAGTCAGTCATATGAACAATACCAAATTCAACTCTAGTTGTAAATAATCAATAAAATTTGTTATTCATTTAATTAGCCTGGATGGTCTATAAACATAATGAGACACTATCAGTAAAATACTAGAGTGAAAAATGAAAACTCTCCACGCATATGAGAAGTGAGTTTGCTGCTCATATTCTTTGATATGGGTCTTCTAATCATTACAAACATCATCGATGCTTATTAAATTAGTCACTATTTCTTTAAAATCACAATTAATCAAACAGAGCAATTTCAACAATACTCAGCTTAAATCATCAGTTGGCACTCAGCTCCCAGATAAACATATTTCAGTGAGAAGAGTGATTTCTAGCAACGTTTTACATCTCTTGGTGAAATTCTTAAAACTTTTCTATTTTCTTTTTTTAATTTTTAAAAGAAAGATGCAGGCAGGAATAAAGGTGAGTAGGAAGGCAGGAAGAGAGAAGAAGAAGACTTTTACTCATTTTATTTAGTCGTTCATCTTGGCTGTTCCCACTGGATCCAGGACACAGAACCAGTCTGCAAACCCGGGACCTCGGGATATAGGTGGACTCCAAGAATGTACACCCAAACCCTCTTATTTTCTAGCTTAAATTTATTTTTCATGCTGTCTACTGATTGATAACATGATCACAAATATTTTTGCTTTTTTAATGCCTTTGATTTCTTTTGTTTCTATTTTAAAAGTACTTCCTGGAATTTGTAATATAATTTGGATAGACTGTCATCTGCATAATGTCTCTAACAGGGGAGTTAAGTTATTAAATTGACATTCATTAATCTTAAAATTAAAAGCTTCTGCACTGCAAAAGAAGCTCTCATCAAAACAAAAAGACATCCTACTGACTGGGAGAAGACTTCACACTTCTGACAATGTGTTAGCATCCAAAATAAATAACAAACTCATAAATTTCAACACAAAAAAAAATTCAATTTTAAAAATGGGTGAATGTTCTGAACAGACACTTGTCTAAAGAAGACATACAAATGGCCAACAGGCACATGAAAAGCTGTCCCACTTCTCTCCTCATCAGGGAAAAGCAAATCAAAACCACACTGAGATGTCACCTTATACTTGTGAGAATGACTATAATCCAAAAGAATGGAAACAACTGTTGTAGCAGATGTGAAGAAAAGGGAACTCTTACACTCTCTTGGTGGGAGTGCACAATGATGCAAGCATTGTGGAAAGCAGTATGGAGATTCCCCTAGAATTGAGAATAGAAATTCCATATAAGCAGATTACTCCTCTACTGGGTATTTATGCTAAAACACAACACTCTTCTCAGAGACATGTCATTCCCATGTCTATTGCAGTTTTATTTACAATAGCCAAGAGTTAGAAACAACCAAAAAGCCCATGACAGGTGAGTAGATAAAGAAGATGCAGTATATGCACACAATGAAATACTACATAATATTAACAGGTGAAGGCCTGCCATTCACGGTGACATGAATAGGCCAGAAGGAATCGTGCTCACTGAGATAAGCTGGAAGGAGAAAGGAGACATCACAGGATATCAGTTTCATGTGGTGTACAGAGATAACAAGTAAACAATGAGCAAAATTAAACAAGAATAGACTTTAAAAAATGAAAGAAACCAAACAATAAACTTTTAGCCAAAAAATCAGTGCAGGAGGGGGGCAAATGGGTAAAGGCAGTTAACTGTATAGTAAAGGAAAAGAGAAAATAGTGGCAAACTTACTGTATTAAATATACAGATGTAAATTTACTATCATGTGGATCATAAACATCTTTAATGCTATAATACAACAGTATTATAGCATTCAATGAAATAACTTTAAAATAATTATTACAAGCACTTCCCCTCACATAAACAGATTTAAATATAAGATCATTTTACTGTTTCAAGGAGATTGAAAAATATTTAAATTTTAATCCAGTTTCTTCTGATGTTTCTTTCACTGTGCTCAACTTTATATGATAATTTGTTTTTATGGTCTTTGTTATCCCTTTTAATATGTTTCATAAAATTTAAATGTGCTGCTATTAAAACCAGATGTATCAGGGCCTCTTCTGCACAGGTAAACTGAAGAATGCTGAATAATTGGCAGACTGAAATAAAAGGACTGACCCCAATGGTAAGGACATTGCATGTCCAGATGATGTTTCAGAGTCTGCTGTGGCAGAATGCAGCAGGCTATTTCAAGGTTCAATCGCAGCACTTAAAGTCACTTCTCACAGAAAAGCTCAGCAAACTGTTGACAATTTAAAGAAAAAAAATCACATTTACCAGCTATTGCAAAAATAAAACCCCCATGGAACCATAAGAAAAATATTCATTAGTGTCACTTCTAGAGACTGAGAAAAATACAGGAATTCAGAAATATGATAGAAAAGAAGGAAACACTTCAGAATTTTAGCGGGAGGAAAGGAAGGCGGGAAAGGAAGAGGAGGGGAGGGAGGAACAAGGACAGCAGGAGAGAGTTACAGGGCTTTTGTTTATGATTAAGATCACTTTGTTGGAGCAAAACAAGTAGAAATATTTTTTAGTCATGGTTCTTAATTATATATTGTGAAAGTATTACATTTTAGAAAAGAAAAGCAAAGGAGACTCTCATAACAGATTTTTAAAGAATGGAGTAATAAAAGATAGAAGAGTTTCAGTCCTAGATGGGAGAAAGGTGAGAAGGGGAGCAGCTAACAAGGACCCAGGAACGGGGCACCCCTGGGGGCCCACAGCTGGGGGGAGGCTGCTGCAGCGCTGGCCACACAGACCCTGCAGGCGCCTGAGAAGGGGCTCGGGGGGCGCACGGGGTGGTGAGGGACCCTCATCACAGGGGCGCAGGAGGTGGTGGTCGGTCAGGGCCCTCAGAGACGGCAGAGCACTAGTCCCATCAGGGGACGACCGGGGAGGGGAGGACAGAGACCGCGTGACAGCACGTGTCCTTGACTCGGGCGAAACCCACAGAGAGGAACTGGGTGCTGGACATGAGCTCAGACCAGGGCAAGAGGACAGCAGACAAGCCGCTGCGGACCGCACGCTCCTCTTCTCCTGCCTCTCAGAATCCACACTCTCACAGTGACGTGCACCCACAACAGATAACCCACCAAATCTCAGAACCGGGACCCCACAGAGAAGGGTTAGCCCCAGTTCCGTGGTTTCAGCACCTCCTGAAGCCAACAAGGGCAAAGTAAATAAAATAAATAACAAATTTAAATGTGATAGCGCCACCTGCTGGTGACAGCGAAGATGCACATCTCAGTCTAATTGAGACTCAACAGGGAGATGACAGATGACCAGGGTCACCTGAGACGCAAAGTATTATGACGTCACAGGGAGACGCCTCTCCAGGAACCAGATTCATCGACATGGAAGATTATACTTTTTTAATGGATAAAGAATGTTGAGTACCAATCATAAGGAAGCTCAAAGAGATACAAGAATTCTCAAAAAGGCAATTTGAGGAGGGTAAGAACACTCAGCAAATCCAGCAAAGAAATACAAAAGGAGATCAACAATCAAATGACTAGAATAAAAATAACAGGCAGGAGGCAGATATTAAAACTTTAAGAAGAGGATAGACTTCTGGAAGAGCTCAATAAATGAGAGCAAGAGTACTAGAGAAACTCTGGAAGCAGAAGAGAACAAAGGGGGTACTGAATCAGTGACATCAAAAGTAGAGACATGGGAATGATCTTTCTCCAAAGAAGATTTGGGGGTGGGGAGATGAAGAAACACTACTAGAGGCGTCTGACTCCTTCAGAAAAGTCAGTATAACCCAGAAGGGGCTGAGCATGAGCGGAGAGCTTATTCAAAGAAATAATACTGAATATTAAATATTGAAATATTGAAAACTGAAAACTTACCAGACCTGCAGTGGACTGAATAGTTAAGTTAAAGAAGCTAACAGAACATCTGGCTACCTAAATGCAAAGAAACTGAAAACAAAACATGTAGTAGTGAAAATTACTTTTGTCCAGGACAAGGAAAGAATAACAAAGGAGGGGAGGAAAGAACAATCAGGTAACTTAGAAAAAGACTCCCATCAGTTTTCTCAGCAGAAACTCTTCCCACCAGGGAGAGGAATAACATTTTTAAAATATTCAATTATAAAGCTGCCAGTGAAAAGTATTGCATCTTTGAAATTCTTCCCCATGTGGGGGAGAAACAAAGGTTTTCTCATACAAGCGAAAGCTGATGGAGTTTGGTACCACGTGAGTTTTCTTACAGAGAGGTCTGCCAGTGACTCTGCTCCTTGGAAAAAATCCTTCTAGGGGCTGCATTTTATATTTACATACTTCCATTACTCAGTCAGCTACAGCAAAGGCTGGTATACTTTCTTGCTTCCTCCTGGGATGATTTTTAAAATCCTTACTTTCAGCCATTTTACAAATGTTTCTTTGTATCCTTCCATAATTTAATCTGAAACAGTTTCATTTTTCATCTTGCCTGTTTTGGAAAATAACTCACGTGGTCCTAAAATGTACATAGCAATATTCACAAAGTTTCTTTAAAACTTTTTAAGAGTATTTTAAGTTTCGTACAAGAATAAGCTGGAATGTTTAGTAATATTGCATAATGAACAAATAAAACAGGAAGACAGAATGTGTGTGGACATCTGTCAGCATCAAGAAGATGAATTCTTTTATTTTAATGAGAATGAAACATTTTAAATTAATCATCTTGGACCATTGCTAATTAGAATTCTTGATTATTTCACAAGAAAAGAGGACATATGGTTTTCACTCTCAATACTCTCAGGTAAAGGAAAAACTGATGAAGAGAAATAGAAAAGGGATTAGAGAAAGAAACATTAGATGCAACTGAAGTACGTGGTATTATCTTTTGATGGTTTTTCAGGTTTTTATGTGTAAACATATTGGATGGTAGATATATGGCTAAACCGAATGTAGTAATCACTGCATATCTGCAGGGAACTGGTTCTAAGACCTTCATACCAAAGTCAGAGGATGGATGTACCCCTGATATAAAAGGTATGGTATCCTCATAAAACCTATGCACAAACTCCTTTATACTTTAAATCATCTTAGAGTCCATGTAATATCCCATCCAAAGTAAATGCTATGTGAATAGTTGTTATACTGCATTGTTTAGGAAGAAACAACAAGAAAGAAGTCTGTACATGTCTAGTACAGAAGCAGCTATCAGAACCCTAAGTCCATAGTATGGATTTTCCATCTGGGAACATAGAACCTAGAAATACAGAGAGATACCTGAATGTGATTTATCTGGAACCAGGAACCATTACTCTATATGAACCACCAGAAGTGTAACTGTGTTCACATGAGGTATTTCAGAACTGACACACTGGTGTGAAACCTTTGCATTGTCACATGTCAATGAAAATATCACTGTCAGAAAAAGTCACACATTTCAGGGCATTTACTGAAACAATTCCTCAGATAAAACCCTTCAGAGCTGGTGTGGGTGGAGTCCCACCAAGGGGCCGCATGCATTTTGCTCAGATCATTTGGAAATGTGGGTCTGTTTTAGTCCCTCCAGAACTGTTTGAACTGTGAGGTTTGCCATTCTCTCTAGTGACCAGAATATGTGATTCTAGGACTAGAAAACAATGTCTCAGATAAAAACTAGTGACAGTCTGGTGAAAAACTGTGCCCCTGTAACTGACCAGGGCTCCCACTCTTTGACCAAAATCTCAAGTCACGAGACTCCAGAGGCGAGTGCAGGCCTGACGGCTGCAGCCGCACACGTGAATGTGTCGTCTCGTGCAGGGAAGCACTGCCTCACCCCAATCACAGGCTTCCTTAACGGGCTCCCCACTGGCACGTCAAATCCCGTGGTTGGTGTGTGTGGAAGCTGCACTGATGTCCAATTCTGTCTCTCTCCTCTGGGCCCAGTGCCATTGCCACGCGTGGCTAAAGAAAAGGAATATGTATATGCAACTTTTTATATAAAATGTCAGATGTAACTTCCTCTATGACGATATATTTTAACAGATCAATCTTGATGATAAATGAGTTAGTAGCTAATTATAAAACTTGATTTAAAAATAAGTTGTTAGGTAAAACAGGTCAATTATATAGTGAGAATGAAATTGGACTGCTGGTGGTGAATTTAGTGTATTAAATACAGATGTTGATCGACAATGATTCACACTGTAAACCTAGATCATGTTATGATGCGATGTTCCCTCAATGATTTTTACGTGCTCTCTTCAAATGACTGATATTCAAAACTCAAAGATCAGCATCACCTGCTGGACAGGCTGAATGTGTGTAGTGCCCTCTGCTCCTCCTCCATCACAAATTAATTACTGAAAGTTCCAGTTACCCTTTAACTTTTCTACTTCCAGGAAAACTGCCACTTTTCCATCAACAAGTCAAATGGCATAAGCCTAAAGTTGTTTCTATTGGCACTGTCATGAATCTTCACTGACCCTGGTAATTATCACTGTTATTTTATGTGTATTAGATGCTGAAATATTCATGCCCATCTTTTTTCTTTTTTTAAAAGGAAAGGTGCAGGCAGGAATGAAGGCAGGCAGGCAGGAAGAGAGAGATTTTATTTTATTATTATTTAGCTGTTCATACTGGTTGTTTCCCCCCCAGACCCAGGACTCGAAGCCAGGGGTGTGTGGCCTGAGTTAGGAGGCAACTGACCTAACCTCTGCTCCACCAGGCAACACCTTTCTCTTTTTTTTTTTTTTTCAGTATACAAGGATGCGTATTGCAGGAGAGCTCCTGCAGTATGAAACTATTAAGGGACACTGGGTGAAGAGCTTGGATATGGTTGATGCAGCAGAATACTGGAAAGCAGTTAAAATGGGCAAATTGAAGTCACTTGTAATAGCCTGAATTAACTTAACAAACAACATTGAATTTAAAACATGAGTTGAGCATGTTTATCTCCTAAGTAGCAAAATTGAATTTAGTTCTGTCTTTGGGGATAATTTTGCAATCAGAATGGATTTTTGCTTTATGTTTTTGTAGTTTCAAGACTTGAAATATCATTTTGAAATACTCTTCCCAACCCTTCCCCAAAAGTTCACACATGTTACATGGATGCACACAAACAAGTGCTTTGTGTGTGTCTCCCACCCAACTACCGTCAGCGGAAACCATGTGCATAGGACTCTGATGGTTTATGGGTCCGAGTCTCGTACCCGGTTATTTAATCAAACACAAATCTAGGTGTTGCTGTGAGCAACCCAACAAGTAAGATGCCATCTACTGTCAGATGACACAATGTTGTAGGTGGACCTTATCCAGGCAGTCGAAGCCCTCAGCATAAAACTGAGGCTTCTCTGAGGAAGAAGAAATTCTGCCTCAGGACTGCAGCATCACAGCCTGGTTGTGAGTCCCCAGTCTTCTGACCTAACCTACAGATTATAGATACTGGCTTTGATGCCATGCAATGCACGTTTATGATTTCAGGGTTTCTGTTTGTCAGAAATCTGGACTTGACATTGCATAGCCCTCTGTTTCAGGTCTCCTGAGACTGGAATCAAGGTGTCCACCTGCTGGGCTTATCTAAAAGCTCATCTGGGGAAGGGTCTGCTTCTTTCTCACATATTTGCTGGCAGCATCAGATGCTTGCAGACTTCCAGCTGGAGGCTGTCTCAGTAACTTTCCATGTGCCCTCACACAGGGACCTCACAATATAGTACTTGTTTTTTCAAAGTCATTAGGAGAGATTCTGTCAGTAAGATAGACATTATGTGACAGATTCTGTTATGTAACCTGATGTGACATAATCATAATCTTGTACATAAAATCACTTATATCTCATTTTCTTTTTCGTAGCCTGTTGGCTATTGACAATTCCTCCCCAATTCCCAGAGAGAGAATTACATAAGGATTGACCATCAGAACATGAGAAGATAGGGTATCAAGCATAGTCAATAAAATCCATGACTCTGCAGCTCAATCTGTGTGTTTAACTCTCCATCAATTAGAACATATTTATGTAAATACGTATTTACTTTGGTACTACTTACCTAAAGTTTTTGACAATAAATCAATACTTATTGACATTTAAATATGTGCTAACTATTATTAAGATAGGCAACATAATAACTAGTCCTTGACTTATACATTGTAAAATTTGGGATACAATAGAAAAAAAGATTGAGTTAGGTGGCAAAACAATAGTTCAGTTCAAGTCTAAACTTTGTGTTCCCAGGTAAAACTAGGTAATATATTTCAGTAATCTGTATATTTCAGAGTTGAAGTGAGCTAAAAGTCACAGGATAGTAAGATTTGGGAAAAAGGGCATGATTCCTGAGTGGTTTATCAAGAAACTTGGCTCAGAGCTGCTCCGGGGAGATTAAGTGGAATTCTACACAGTCACAGATTCTGAAGGAAGAGAAGAAAGTAAGGTTCCACTCACCAGACTGACATGTAACATATTCCCTGAGCCTACTCTAGATGAACAGTGTGAGAGCACTGACCCAAATTAAATGTGGTTCTTTGCTCTTGTGTGTAGGAAACCAGAGAAAATTCAAGGACATGATTTGGAATCAGGACACATCACATGGTCAGGATTGTGAACTGGCACTGCTGGAATGAAGAAGAGAGAAGCATGAAAAAGAAATCATTGTCAGAGCAAAGAGTGTCTTGTATGCTGTACATAATCCTCACAAGCCTATATATAGTGGACCTAACACAAACATTACTGTTTACTTCGTCCATGCAAGTCCAAGAACTTTCCCTCAGACATGATGGTCATATCTGAGTGTGATGGAGTATGTAAGTGTCAACTTGGTCGGGCTCAGGGGTAACCAGAGAGCTGGTAAAACATATTCCTGGTGTGCCAGTGAGGGTCTTTCCAGAAAAGATTGGGATTTGCACAAGAGATGGAGAAAAGATTCCCTCACCAGTGTGGGGTGACTGGATCCAAGTTCTGAACAGAAGTAAAAGGTAGAGGAAGGGTGAGTTCACCCTCTGCTTGAGGAGATACATCCATCCCTCAACCATCAAACATCCACACATGTGTCTCTAGAGCTTTCAGACATGGACCAGAACCCTCACCATTGTTGTGTCTGGTGCTCGGGTGTTCAGGCTGGGAATCTTCTGTTCTGAAGTTTGCAGATGGAAAATCACAGGACTTCCGACATGCCATGATCAGGTGAGCCAGTCCTTCAGAAATCCTCCTATATCCATCTATACGTGTCTTATTGGTTCTGTTTCTCTGGAGAGTCCCACCCTTTCAAATATTTGAAGAATTTGCTGCTTTAGTATAAAGAGCTGACCGTGCATACCATGCTCGGGTATCAGGTACATTTCTTTACCATACTTATATATTAATGAAAACAGTTAATTATCAAGATCTGGCTCTAAGAATGTCAACGATGATTTATTCATTATAAAGAGTTTGACAAACTCCTCTTTCTGACTTTGAATGTCTCTTCACAAACTGAATGGAAATTACTTCATGAGTTGTCATCATGTAACGGTTCACATTGGTTTTTCCCCAGCAGCATTTTGTGCAGTTACAGCTGTATTGATCTAAGCAGTGCTTCTAAGCAAAGGCATGTTGGCCACAGGTAATGTTCTCTTTCCCCACAAGACCACTTTAACGGCCAGTTCCATTTCAAAACTTGCACACCTTCTGCACTCCACGTTTCCACTCATCCACCTGCACACCACCCAGATGTCCATCTCTTACTGGCAATGCTTTTATCAATGAACTGATGACCAAGTATCATTGGTTTTTTTTAAATCATTTCATCTAGATCCAAGGCTGGCCAGAGAAAATAGATATTCAGTCAAACGTGAATTTTACATAAACAATTTCATTTGTAGCAGTATGTACTAAATATCGTACTTATACTAAAATGGTATTCACTGTTTATCTGCAATTCAAATTCAACTGATCACACTGCATTTTTATTTGCTAACTCTAGCAACCCTACAAGAGCCTTACGTACACTGGGGACATAGGCAGCTTCCTCAATACCCCAGAGACAACCTTACCAGGTATTTCAGAGGTCAAGGGTGTAAGATTATCGTTTGTCTGCTACATGCTGATTTGGGCCAGCAGAGGACATGGACAAAACTTCTGAGTAAGCAGGACAACACATGAAGAGCTTTTATTAGAACATGAACTAAGACTTCATCACCATATTAACACCTCTATTCTAAATCCATCCCATTAATATGTTTATCATAAATGCTATCAAACCACATTCATTTCTTTATTGTACAACTTTTTAATATAATTTTTAAGAACTTTATACAGCAATACAGAAATGTGGGTCATCATAATTACTTTTGGTATTTATTTTTACTTCATACTGTACACTTTATTTTATATGAATTTATATGTTAAGATTTGTTATTTTGCAACTACTGAGTTTTACAAAAGTAGATTCTACTTCAATTCTCTTGTAATCACCAGAGTATATAAAATTATTTGTGTAGTTAAAATGACCTTTTTTAGTCAATTTTATCTTTAGAAGCGTCAGGTTTACAATTAGCTAATGAAATTATATATCATATAAAATGTTATATATAGTTATATTACATGTACTCATTAAAATCATAAACTGATAATACAGTAAATATGGTACATTAATATGGATGTGCATATCATATATTTTCTGCCTATATTTATAAGTAAAATTTAAATTAGTCTGCAGTATACCCATTACAATCAAAGGCTTTGCCTTGAGGGAAAATTTACTCACAAAGGTAGTTCCTACAAGCTCCATACTGAGATACACAAAGCCATATGACTCCATGGAATTCAGGGTCAGTTCTGGAGACTGAGTTTAAGAGTAAAGTAAATCAGCCTTTCAAAAATAATCATGCACAGCTCATTTTACTCCCTTTTTCTTACTGGGATTTTTCTGTTGAACTTAATCTATAAGGAGCAGGAGATTATTTTCCCATTGAGGTTATTCACATAATTAACTGAATTTGGCTGCAGATGTCCCTAGAGACAGGCCCCAGAGACATTCAAAGGCCTGGCTCAGCCGCGTCTCACAGTTGGTAGTGTCGACTTGTTGTCACAACAGGGCTGCCTGCAGCAGTCGTTCTGTACTTGGGATGACCACGGCACACAGTTTGCATGGGCTTCTGCGTGACCTGTCTTGGGAATAGTCAGCTTTCCTTGTGTCAGCTCTTATAAATAAACTTTCCACTTCTGGAGTGATTCTGCAATCTTAGCACTTCTGGAAAGATCAGAAAAGTCTGGTCTCCTTAAAGACATCAGAGGGGCTGGAAGAGCAATGCATTTTTGACAGAATATCAGGCTCCACTTTCACCTCTTTTCCAAGAAAAAGATAAATACATGATTCATTCAAAAAACATTAATAGATGGTCATGTTTCCACCTGAAGTCTCTGAAAGAGTCTCAGGAACATTGTTTGACTTCTAAGTCTTCATTTTTCTTTTGAATTCTACCTAGATGAGGTAGAGGCTTGAGACAGCGCTGAAAAAATGAAAGGAAAATAGACACATAAACCCAATCTCTTGGGCCCCTTGTAAGTTAATGGGCAGGAAGATTTAATTTGTTCAAAGTGGATTATGGACTTTATGGAGCCATAATTGCTAAGCTATCCTTAGGGACTCATCTCAACATGGCGCCTGCACTGTAGGGTGTGTGGGCTCTGTGGCCCTCGAAGGGGTGTCCAGGTGGGGTCACTGGAGGTCCCCTTTGTCCAGGAGCACCTCTTGGGTAAGTGTGCAGCCCAGGGCACCACCAAGTTCTGAATCCCCATTTTTCTTCGAGCAACCTGGAGCAGATCCAAGCTATGGACCCAGCCCAGACCTGGTTCTACCATGAAGCCAACCCCATAAGCCCAGGGCCCTCCCCGGGACACTGGAGAGGACATTGCCAGTTGCATGCAGGCTGACAGCTCCCTCCACCTTTTCTCTCTAGTCTGCAATCCATAAATGCTCTGCTACCATGTGGGGGCAGACTGCCCGCTTCCCGTGAGACTGCTTCTCAAGGAAGACTCAAACAAAGCTCACAGACCCAGGGCCCAGTATGCTCTGGTCCTGAAAACTGCCCATGGGGTAGGGAGAGAAAAGTAGAAGAAACAGAGAAAGATGCTGAGTGTCTTTCATGGACACTCCCTTGTCCCCAGCCTGCTGGGAATTCACTTACCACCCTCAGGCTCTGTCCCTCCACCAGGAGCTGAGGCCCAAGAATTGTGAGCTTTGATTGCTCCTGAAGTTACATTTTCTGACTGACTCCAGACTTTGTGAAGAGTGACATTGCATTTTATCTCCCTATAGGTCAGGACAGTCACATTCTTGTAGGGAACTCACTAGAAAGCAAACACATGAATATGGAATACCACAGAAAATCAAAAAGCAAGACGGAGCACTGAAGTTCACCTTTTTTAGAGGGAAAGACCAAATTCCAATCAATATACCAGCCAACAGGTACATCCCCAGGGCGGAATCAAATTCACCTTTAACATGATCCTCTTGACCCGGGAAAATTTATCTCAAAGCGACGGAGACACTGGTCCCTAAGCAAACATGGAATGAGGCCAAACATGTCAAATCTCCTTTTGCACTTTTGACTTTGCAGAAAAAGTGATGCTTTAAGTGCTCTATTAACTTGGAGTTCTAGCCCAGGATGGAGTCATCTGGGGTAAATAAATAAGCCATGGAAGCGGAATGAAAGTCAGAAATTCTCACTAGTGAATCTCTTTCACATGAAGCTGGAATTGAGTTTTCTAATAGTAAATTGCGTTAAGATGAACGAGTGAGCCGGGATCCTTGCAATGATATGAATTCTCTTGACTGTGCTGAGTGGGAGGGGCCTCCGGGACCTATCAGATGCTCCCACTTAATGCCGCCAGACTCGGGCTGCTCCGACGCCCCATTTAATGCCTGACTGGGGGCCACTCCAACACCCCGTTTAGTGCTTGTTGGCACACAGTCGCCTGTCTCTGCTCCCACACCAGTGTCCTCATTCTGGTTCTGTCTCCTCATCCTTTTCTGGACTGACCTTGTGCCAGGTGCTCCCTGCTCTCACCTGTGCCCGCAAGCCGTGACGGAGGAGGTTACTGCAGTGGGCAGCTCACTGAGTCGTGGGGGGACCTTTCAAGCTTGTGACTGGGCGTGCTCGTCTGCTGACTTTGTCCTCAGGCCTGTCAGGTGGAATAGAAGCTCTGCTGCGGCCCTGCAGCCAGGCACGGCCATTGTCCTCATTAGTCTCTGTCCTACCGTGAAAACTGGGCGTGAGGGCCAGAGCACAGGCCCCTTCTCCTGCAGTGGGGGTCGGGCCCAGCCGTGTGTCCTCGGGCAGAAGTTCGACTCCCTTATCTGTCATGTCTGAGCATCGCTCCTTAAGTCAAGGACAGCTTCGTTTAAAAAAAAAATTTGTCAAGTAACAGTGTGCCCAGATAAAAGCAGTTTTTAAATTTCTCTGGTGTCTCCAATTACCCAGTAACTGTAAGTATCCAGTTCATCTTTGTTAGCTTCTCTGCCAACCCGCAGACGGCTTCCCTGAGGTGTCTGGTGAATGTGCGCAGCACCCTGACAGTGAGGGACGTTCCTGCCAGGATCTGCAGCACCCGAGGGGGTGTGGGCCCCAAGCGAGTGGCTGGCGCGGCTGAGGGCCGGGAGGTCTCCCCGCGCGGGGAGGGAAAGACTGCACTTCGCTGACCCAGTCTCAGGTGTCCAGCGCGCTCTCACCCGTGTCTCTGCTTGTCTGTTCCTGCTCTGTCTGAATCTGCTCTTCCTACTTTTCAAAAGTACAAATAAAACAGGCTCTATGTCATATTTTAGAAAGTCAGGAAATAAGACTATTATAATATCATAAAAGTAGCCATTAAAGATGCACAAACATGCAAACCACAAACCCTAAAGTTCTTATAGAACTGATTTTGCATCTATGTTTTTCTAGGTGTGCATGTGTGCACATACTTTATGCCATTCTAATAAAGTGCAGCAAAAATCTTGTCTTCTTTTTACAGTAATGACCGTGCCACAGACTTTTTGTTCTCGATTCTTACATTCATGTCTCAGTTATCATGTGTACACTACCCAACATTTCAGTAGAACTTAACCACTTTCTGTGGGTTCAATTACAGCTCTGGTTACAGACAGAAATGTCCCCTAGAATGTGTCCACCTCCCCAGTCTGAACTTATAAACCTTAGACTCTTTCCAGACCCACAGTAGAGTTTTCTTCACTGCTGCTTTCATCATCCTCTTCGCCCCTGTCTGAACATGCTTTCCCTCCCCACTTGGGCTGATGCTATTTCTGGCGCTGCTGGGAGCAACGTGTGTCTTTGCTCAGGATTTTCAGCTCGGGCCCCTGCAGAGGCTCGGGCTGCTGTGCCAGAGGGGAGGGAGCTGGTGGGGAGGATCCACGTGGTGTAAACTTACAGTTCATACAGCGTCTGGCTCACTAAGAAGCTACAGCTTCCTGACAGTGCCGGGAGGGGCCCCTCTGTCCGACGCTTCTCTCAGTCATTGTGAGTCCAGAGCACCGGCCCTCGGTGCAGTTGCTCCCTTCTAATGAAGCACAGCGGACCACTCCTGCAACGGCTATATTACGCGTTTTAGAGGTGAAATCCTGGTGGTGTAAGACTTTCAATAATTAGCAATTGTTGTTGAAAAATGGTGACATTCTCCCGTGGAACTGACAATCAGCAATTGTTGAGCAATTTACAGCATTGAAAGCCCTTAGTCTCCAGCATTGCCTTGGTTTTCCAATTAGTCTAGAAGTTTCTCCAACTGAATGTACAGAAATGGCTTTCTTAAGCTATTGCCTTGAAGTATTTTGCTTTGTGTTTTTGTTGGTAGCTTTTCAAGGGCGATCGTGTTTGGGAAGCAGTTCAATTGTCATTATGAATGCAGCTACATCAACCTTACACATGATGGAACAGCCTCAGACTGTCTCTGCAGCTGTGATCGCAGACAGACCAGGTTCCTTCGGAGTGAAAGAAACCTACCACTCACTTGTTACACACAGGGGTGATAGTTAGGAAGACCTGACAATGGAAAAACAGCCACAGCAAAACAAAAACAGAATCCTGGCAACTGCTGGGTTGCTCCTGTGGAAAAGGAGCCGTGACATCCATCATAATCAGCAAGCGGTTTTGACAAAGATCTGGGGACAGTATGGGGAGCTTGCCGCCTGCCTGCCCTCCTGGGCTTGCTCTGCGGTCCCAGAGTAAAGTCCCCGCACAACCTGTCCAGACAATGCAGTGGGCAGGAATCACCAAGCACCCCTCCACAGTTTATCTCCGTGGCTCCGACGTAGCAACCCGTCCATGCAAGAATCCAAGGGGGTGCTCACTTCTGGAAGGGGAGGTGGACTTCTTTTTTTTTCCAGTATTTAAATTTTTTTAATTTTGATGTTTAAAATTAATTTAATATGTATCGAGGTGACTCTGATTTACACAATATAAACCCATGTGTGCAAGTTCCCATTCATCAAATACATGACAAACACTGCCCACAACTGAATTACCAAAAGTCCTCCCACTCCTTTCTCCCACCCTCACTCCTTCCCTCTGGTCACCTCAGTTCTATTGTTAATGTCCAACGGTGGGTTTTTGTTTTATCTGCTCCTTTTTTTGTTTCTTTATACTCCACATGTGAGTGAGATCGTCCAGTGTTTGTTTCTCCTGACTTATCTCACTGAGCATCATTCCCTCAAGTTCCATCCAGGTCATCACAAATGACAGGTTCATCTCTTTAGGGCTGTGTAGGGTTCCACTGTGTGCATACAAACCACTCCTCAGTCTATCACCTGATGTTCGGCGCTAAGGTCACGGGAATGCTCTGTTCTCAAAGCTGTTTCTGGTGCTCCCGTTTTGATCATTGTGCAGATGTGTTTAATGTGAGTGAACCCACCTGTCTTCTCATCTAAATCTTCTGAGCCATGGTTTGGAAGGGCTTCCCCTTTTTAAATTACTTTTTTACTCTCATGTTTATAGTTTTTCTTTTTACAACGAATTTTGATGAAATTAGAATTAATTTTAGCCAAAGTGGTGAGGTAAAGATCCATTTTTTGTTTCCAGGCAGTTAAGATCTTTTCTGTTTTGATCACATATATTTAATAATGTGTATTTTCCCTAGTGATTTAAAGGGCAGTTCCTCTTTTTATTATTAAATGTTAGTTTATTTCTAGATTCTATTAATCATGCTTTCTTCATAAATTGGTGCCAAAATATTTTAACTTGTTGGCGTCTACTATTTTTCTAAATTGTAATATAACTGACATATAGCGTGGTATAAGTTGAAAGTGCAAAATGGTTAATTCGATCCATGTATTTATGGTAATATTATGACCACCATACTGGAACCTAACACCTCTAACACATCACATAATTACATCTTTTATGATGAGAACATTTAACATCTAGTCTCTTAGCCATTTTGAAGTATATAATATTGTAGGGCATAGCATTGTTGACTAGATCACTTACACTTTTAATATTGGGTAGAATTAATTTAATTGTATTACTCTTCCTTTTCAGAAGAGTCCTGCATGTGCTTACACACTTGTTTTCCCAAAGAACTTTAGAATTAGCTCATGTCCATGTGAAAAAAGAGCACTTACACTGTGAGTAGCATCTGTTCAATACTACACACAGCTAATTGATAAAGACTGACTTCTTGACAATACGACTTTCTTTACTTCAATCCAGGAGCAGGTGTGCATTTCCATTTTATTTCTTTGTGTCCCTTAGCATTCTAGGGAATGCTTTATAAGTTTATACTGAGTTACTTCATCTACTTGTACACGCCAGTAAAGGGAAAGTTCATTCCAATACCTTTACTGTTGTCTGTACTTAATTAGGCTAGTGAATTTTGCATTAACCTTGTGCTCAGAAACTTCCTGAATTCTGTCATCGATTTGCAGTGCTTTCACTTGTCTTATGTCCACTTTCTATGCAGCCTGTCTTTTACAGGTATCACGCCGGAAGCTCATCACTTCTTTGTGGTTTGGTAACGTGGATAACACACACGGACTTGGTTGCTTTCTATCAGATTTTTACAGATACGTTGGTTTGAGACACTGCCTCTTATCTTCTGCTACACAGACTGGAAAATTGGAATTTGACAGACACTCAAGGACAAACCCATTATGTCCTCCCCTTGTTTTTGACTGCCTCAGAGGAACATTGTAAGAATTAGATTTAATTCTTGAAATTAGCTTTGGCTGTTATAGAGAATGATTTTACATAAATCCTAAAGATTAAGATAGTGCATGATCTCATTGCTAATCAAAAAGAGAGTACAGACTCAGAAAGGCAAGTGGGCCTGTGCTGGACAAATGGGCTCTGTGGAATGGACATGGAAGCAGCCAGCAATGACGTCGATTCGCACAGGACGTGGCTTAGAGAAAAAATGTAAATCATGTGTGTTCATCTAAGCGAAGACTGAGTTTTGAAAAACACAGTCAAAAATATGTTGGGTATTTGAGGATGAGCATTTACCAACATCTCTAAAATTTCAGCAGCTTGACACACAGATATTGATGCTTGGTTTGCAGTGCACAATGCAGCTCGCAGAGTCACTGTGAGCACTTTCGAGTATAAAGGGCGTCATGAAGGATTAGTCGGAAAGGCTGCTCCCGGCGTCTCAGGGGATGGTTATCTGAGCGGGTGGTTGTCACATCCCGCCTGGAGCCGCCTCAGGACTGAGAGTTCTCAGGGATCCCCTGCCAACTGCCACCATCAGTGACAGTGATGTGTGCGGTGCCCCAGGACCCTCCAGGAAGGCACCGGACAGCTGTGTACAGTACAGCTGTAACTGCATCCCTCTCTTTGGCAAACTCTAGCCAGAGTCATCTGGAAGGACATTCCAACCAGACTCCTCCAGGAAGGGGATCCTAACTGGAACCCTGCAGGAAGGGGATCATCACCCTGTGGGAGGCGAGTCCTGACTTGAGCACTGTAGGAAGGAGATACTAACTCAAGACCTACAGGAAGGGAATTCTGCATGCTGTGCCTCGTAGCCTTGCTGACATCACAGAGGAAAGGATGGCGGCG
This sequence comes from Solenodon paradoxus, assembly GCA_004363575.1. Taxonomy (NCBI): domain Eukaryota; kingdom Metazoa; phylum Chordata; class Mammalia; order Eulipotyphla; family Solenodontidae; genus Solenodon; species Solenodon paradoxus. Next base: position 7,806 of record RJWH01007737.1, on the reverse strand, counting down.
GTGGTGCTGACTTGGTAAGTCAGGCTGTAGCCAGGGCTCCTGGTGGTGTGTGATTCAATGGAAGGGGTGTTCAAGCCATGTATCTGTCCTTCCATCAGGTTCCTCCGTGGTCTCCTTGAGCCCCAAGTCCTGGTCATGCACTCAGCAGGTGGGTGGAAAGTTTGCATCCACTCCCTCCCAGCAGACAGAAACAGGGCCACATCCCAGCCAACCACTAGGCGGGCTCTCAGGACCCCCGTGGGAAGCTACTTCCCATTCCCATTATGGAATAGCACTTAGGAAAAAAGAATTAAACAACAAATTCAAATGCACTTTGATATTACTAAAAAGCATTCAATTCTGGATCGAGGTACCACAGAAACTGATAGTTTCTCAACACACTTATATACTTGACACTTAGATTTGACTTTTCTTCATTTTTAAAACACATTCACTTTGAAAAGTTAGTTTTGCTCAGAACAAAAAAGCTTAGCTTAAAAACTCTTGTTTTCACTGCCTTTTGTTTTTTGTGGTGAACCAATATATCATCATTTGTCCTCTGTCATTGACACTGGCTATTTGCCTCCAAGGAATGACTTTATTGTTCTGAAATGTTTGCAGTCTATTCTCATAAAATTTGATATTAAAAAAACTGTGAAATTTTTGAAGGAACATTTATCTTATGAAGGTCGAGTAAGACACTTAAATGTCATTAGATCACGCAGAGCAACATGTATTTAAATTTTTACAAGGACGTGTGCCTTTGATCCCTGTTTTTGGCTAACAATGGGATTCTTGGCCTCACTATGTGAAACGGTTTTTTATCAGGAAGGAAACAACATTTTTCTGATCCAGTTTTATTTAATTTAACTAACCAGGAGATTTTGAGCACTTGACTTAAGTCAGGGAATTGCCACAACTTTGATCACCAAAAGCACTGAGTCTGAATCTTAAATGAGTTAACATTTGCTTCCCTGCCTCTGACCTAGAATTGCCAAAGCCAGATATTTTTGGCCATGTCTGTAGCATTTATTTTAATGGATGAATAGAAAAAACAGGGTGTATTCACAGTGAGAATCACTGGCCTATGCACCTGCTCCAAGACATTATACACATACAATCACATCATAATTCCCCTTCTCACTACTTGGAATTCTAACCATACTTTCTCACCACTAACATCAAGTCACCTACAAAATGGGTTCCCATTTATTACATTTGAAAATCAAGGACTTTTTTTTCAATAGAAACAAATGTTACAGAGATTCACACACTGAATTTTCTCTCAGTAAGCTTACTGGCTAAAGGTTAATTCGTTTTTGGTATCTCTCTGCTTTCACTCAGCTCTTACAGAAATAGTCTCCACACTGGGTAGCTGCCTGAATTTTCTGCATGCTAGCAACTCTCTTCCACGTGCTGGAAGCTGTCCACGTCTGACCAGAACACCAGGACGGGCATGAGACAATAATTAGACCTGTGACAAAGGCATTTTATAGTTTGTATGCTTTGACACCACTTTCCACTCCAAAATAAGCTCAGCACAAAAGGGTTCACAATGCAGATGCATCACTGAAAGTTTGAGACCGTGCATTGAAAAGTGCACAGAACTGGAGGATACTGACAGCAGCACATTTTCTTATAATTAGAGATTTAGAGTGGCGTCAGAAGCTAATTTCCACGAAGCAACCTTTCGTATATGGCATTCTCAAGCATGTAATTGGGAAAAGCGATCCAAAATGCCAAACAGAAAGCCGCGTCAGGAATTCCTCCGCAGAAATTCCTCCGCAGGCCAGATGGTAACATAAAAGACAATAATAATATTTGTCACTAAAGTCTAAGTGAAAACTGACATCTCTACCCCCAAAGTATTGGTCTATATTTACCTTTATTTGAAGATAGTTTAAATAACTGAGTAACATCTGCTTCATTTGCTTACGATGTTTCCAGAAGGTATGTTACATGTTTATTCCTTAGGAATAAGGGTGAAGGATGCTGCAGTCTCACATGTATGATTTTGTGTGTTATACAGTAACCTCACAATCTAACAATGTTACTTATTTCAAACCAATTAATTTAAATGGATGAAAATCCACACAAAGAAAGTAATTTTGCAACTCAGAATATATCAGAATAATTTTGATAAGCTATCTCTTCTGCATAAATTGTTTGAAATTAAAAATTCATATAGAGCCAGAAACTAGTTTAGCGTTTGCCTTGGACTGAGCATGGGAATGAGGAGGGACAGTAACTGGACACAGCATCTCATTGTTGGGTGAAAAGGCCACCTTCCCCCAGAGACATAACCTCCTTTTCATTTCTAGAGCTGTGAATACTACCACAGATGCCAAAAGATATGATTCACTTAAGGATCTTGACATTCAAATCAAATCACAATAGCACCTCACACCTGTGATGAAGTCTATTATCAAAAAGATAAAAGATAACACAATGTTGAGGAGGATGTGGGGAAAAGACAACCTTTGTTCCTATGATACGGGAACAAAAATTGGTACAGCCATTGTGGAAAAAGCATGGAAGTTCCTGAAAATATTAAAAATATAAATGTCATATATTCCAGTGCTCCTTCTTCTGAGTATATATATCCAAAGGAAATGAAATTAGTACTCAAAGAGATAATCCATGTTCCTAAATGTTCATCAGCTATGATGGATAGCTAGCTAGATGGATGGATAGATTGATGATAATGATAGATATAGATGGGTGAATGATAGAGATAGATAGTTGGATGAGGAGATAGATGATAGATAATACATGACAGATGATAATGATAAATATAGATAAATGGATGATAGAGATAGATGAATGGATGGATGGATAGATAGATGATAATGATAAATATAGATGAACTGATAATAGAAATGGATAAATGGATGAATAAATAGATGATAGGTAGGTAGACAACATTTTCTTTATACATATATATGAAGTTTAATATACCATATTATAACACATCACATTATATCATATATATTATAATATGGTATATCATTCAGCCTTAAGAAAGGAAAATCTTGTCATTTTTGACATGAATGAACCTAGGGATATTAAGTGAAATAAGTCAGAAACATAAAATAATTCTGCATAATCTCACTGATATGTGGAATCTCAATAGTCAGATACAAAGAAGCAGAGGATAGCACACTGGTTGCTGAGGACCAGGCATGGGTGACTGGGAATGTGCTGGTTAGAGAGACCGAGATGCAGTTGGGAAAGATGGGGAAGCCTCAAGCTCCACCCTACAGCACAGTGGACAGAGTTAACAACACCATGTCATTACCACAAATTTTCTACGAGAGTAGGTTTCAGGTTCTTGGCCACAAAAGAGAAATAAAAGATAAATATTCATTGCATTATTAGATTTATCGTAGTAACTATTTCACTATATATATATAGATATATATGTATATCAAAGCATCCTGTTATACCCTTTATAGAGACAGCTGCTATTTTCTTATTATTTATTGTTATTATTTTATTAGTTGTTATTCCAACTAACAAATTAAAAGTAATAATAGAATCAGTATGTCATCCTTTCCCAACAGATGAACAGGTACCGGCACTAAGAAGCAGTGGGGACCAGCATCTCAAAACAGAGACAATTTTATATAAATTACCTCCTAATTAAAGAGCACAACTTTTCACCAACAGTCTTTCCTAAGGAATAGAACCGATGTCTCCGTCTCTGGGTCAAGAGGACGCTCTATAAGAAATGAGGACAGAGTTGCAGACTGGACTAGACCAAGTGGGCAGATTGCCTGACCTCAGCCACAGTCAAAGGGATGGGATTTTCAGCAGGGGATCCTGTACAGAACAGAGTGATGACATGCACACACGTCCATTAGTGACTACAGTGACAAGCTTCTAACACCTAGGGAAATGCTTACTGCAGAATGAAGTAAATATAAAGTCTTGAATAGCAATTTAAATAAAAATTTCCAAATAATGATAGTAAATTCTTTTGTTATTGAAAGCAATGTTCATTGAACACCAGCTGGATACTGGCATGTGACATTACATTTGATCTTTAAACCTGAGGATAGCCAGTCTGATGTGGCCAGTGTGCCACAGTGTTAGAGCTCACAGGCAAGAAAGGAAAGGAAAGAGGGATCCCTTTGCATTCATCATTGAAGTTGATATACACAGTGTAGAAAGAAAAGTCTAATTTGAGAATTCAAAGACCTCCACTGTGTTCAAACAGCTGTCCCCGGGAAACTGGCCACCAAGGCTGATCATGGCCTCTAGGACCACCCTCATTCCCCCACCCTCCCTGGTCATCTGTCATGTGGCCAAAGTCAACCACATTTCCCCTGAATGTGTGGGGCATGTCTTCATCCGAGAAGTGGCCTGTGAGAGGACTGGTCTCCAAATGTCCCTCCAATTTGTATATTTTGTATTTAGAGGAATCTTCTTACATCCTCTGAATGATGTCCACTGTTCCAGAGCATAGCCACAGGCTTTGCCATAGTAGGATTTTAAACTCCCCAAATACATGTTCATGTTGGGCTGAAAACAATTTCCAGTTCCCATTTGCCAGAGTTTGGCCCGTGAAGGAATGGAATTCCTTAGTCGAAATATCTTAGCTGATGGTGATTCCAGGTAATCTACAGAATAGCAGCAATGATTTTCTCTTTTTCTAATAACGCCTACATTTATTCTTCTCTTGGAACTACTACTGTGAAAGGAATTACAGAGTTCATAGCTTGTACTGAGTTTGGTATTTACCAGGCATGGTGTGAAATGTTTCGCATGCATGATCACGTTTAATTCTTAGACAAGACTGAATTTCAATATATTTTGATTGATTGACAGCAGAATAAGCTGTAGTCATTCATGGAAGATCATTCACTAAGAGGCAGAACTGGGGTTTGAGCACATCTGAGGAGTCCACCTGCATAAGAATGTGAAATTTGTGTAACTGGTCACCCTGCTAACTAAGCAGCAGCTGGGGAACAGGCCACATAAACCCCGGGGACCTGGGTTCTAGACTTGGAACCTAGGGGAACAACCAAACAAACAAATAAATAAAAGTGCTTCCATCTCTCCTTCCTCCCTCCCTCCCTCCATCCCTCCTTTCCTTCCTTCATCCCTCCCTTTTTCCCTCAGTCTTTCCTTCCTTTTTTGAAATGTTTTTCCTCCTCTCCTTTCCTTTCCCTTAAAAAAAATGTACCACGTGTCACTTGAGTTCTAGCCCTGTTCATCTCTGTTTAAGTGGCTGCGGCATCTGCCTCAGTGCAGGGTGATTGCCTTAATCTCCTGGAACCACTGAAGTTTATCTCAGTCTCCTGTAAGCAAGATGCAGCAACACCACTCTATGACTTAAGTCTTATCCACCGTTGCAGCTGCCCATGTGATGTGACAAAGCAACGCACTCTGTGGGACTGGCTGTCTGGGGTCCATTCCTGCAGCTCTTCTCCAGCGAGACACATGGCGAGAACTTGCGGCAGATGGTAGTTTGAGGAGGAAGAGGCAATGCAGAGTCCACGTCTCAGGCTCCCAATTACGTGACCGTGATGCTGTTGCCCAAACAGTGACTGCCCTTATTTTTCCTGGAGTCACATGATGGAAAGGGAGCCTGCAGGAGGTGACCCACTGAGATGCCAGGCAGCGGTCCAGAGCTTCTCTTTGGCACAGTGAATGGAACGGGACCCCACCCTCCTTCCACTTGCATCCTGAGCTGTCGGGGAGATGTCTGAGTCAGTCGTTAAGGGAGAGGTTGTTGTAAAGGGCTGGGAATTTCATGTTTTCTCATCTGTATTCCAAAAAAGCTTTATTAGTGGCACAATGGGGGGCTTTAAATTTTTCAGTGAATCCTCCAGATACTGATCCTGTCATTGATGGGAAATGAGATGACTGACCTCGGGGAACCTAGTTGCATAACTATTAAATTACTTCCATGCCATTGCGTTCAGGAGTTTTCAGAAGTCCTTTTCTGAGTTTTTGATAGATCCCTTTCCCCCAATCATACTGTACTTTCCTTTAAAATTATGTGTCTGTTGCTAGTGTTTGGGAAATAGTAACTGCAAGTTAACGTCCCCTTTCCCAGGACAGCTTTTCTCTGAGCTGTAGGACGCAGATTTGGTAACAAACAGGAGAGGCGCTCACAGGAGAGCAAAGACCATCACCGCTCCAGGCGGCGGCTGGTGTCCGTGTGGGCGGGAGGACAGTCTGCACCGCGGAGGGTCCGCCTGCATTCGTGTGGACCTGGCTGGGAAACTGGAGAACAGCCGCTCCAGAATCGGGGTGCGTTTGTTTGTAAAGTCGGGGGGCTTCCAGGTGCTTCTCTGGAAAGGCGGGGCTGCGGCCGCCATGCAGGCCATCGGAGGCCGGGCTGTGAGGCGGTGTCTCCTCCCGCGTCACCGGCTCCCTCGTCCGGCACTGACCCTCTCTCAGGACGTCACTGGCCCGGGGACCCTCAGCGCCCTGCGGAGGGCGCACACCCGCGTCCACACCAGTGTCCACACCTGTGTCTACACAGACATCCAGACCCGCGTCCACACCCGCGTGCACACCTGTGTCCACGTGTGCATCTACACCCACATCCGGACCCGTGTCCACACCCGCGTCTACACCCGCGTCCACACCTGCGTCCACACCCGCATCTACACCTGTGTCCACACCAACATCCAGACCGGTGTCCACACCCGCATCCGGACCCGTGTCCACACCCGCGTCTACACCCGCATCCACATCTGCGTCCACACCCACGTCCACACCAGTGTCCCCACCTGTGTCCACACCGACATCCAGACCCGTGTCCACACCCGCATCCGGACCCGTGTCCACAACCGCGTCCACACCTGTGTCCACACCCGCGTCCACAGCTGTGTTCACACCAACATCCAGACCCGCGTCCACAGCTGTGTTCACACCAACATCCAGACCCGCGTCCACACCTGTGTCCACATGCGCGTCTACACCCGCGTCCACACCAGCATCCACATGCGCGTCTATACCCGCGTCTACACCCACGCCCGCGTCCACACCCATCTACACCCGCGTCCGGACCCGTGTCCACATCCATCCACGCTCGAGTCCACATGCGTGTCCACACTGACATCCAGATCCGCAACCACACCCCTCCACACCCGTCCACACCCGCGTCCACACCCGCGTGTACGCCTGTGTCCGGACCTGCGTCTACACCCGCGTCCACACCCCTCCACACCCGTCCACACCCGCTTCCGGACCCGCGTCCCGGCCCACGAGGAGCGGCCCCCTCTCCCAGCAGCACCAGCCTCCACCAGGCTGCAGCTTCGGTGCAAACAGGAGAAAACGCAGCGCGGACCCTCCGGGAGGTCACGAGCCTGCAGGCGGCCAGGCTGCGGCCGGTCCGGAGTCCGTGTGCGGACGGACGCGGCTGCCAGGCTGACCTGCAGAATTTAAGACCAGAGGTTTCACAGCCGCGTGGAACGTAATTCACACACGATGAGAACATCAGGAGCATCCAGCTAAGCAGTCTGCAAACTGCCATTCCTCGATAAATGGGAAAAAAACAAGGAAACGAGTAACTTCGAGTCAGCTCAGGCTCACTTTCCACCAGAGGGACAGCTCGCGGCTGCTGGGCGGGGTCCTGCGAGCACCTGCCCCGAGGCAGGAAGGCAGCCTGGGCCCGCCCGGTGTGCCGCTCACCGGGAGGGTCACCAGGCCGCCCGGTCCCGGCAGGAGGGCTTCTCCCAGGGATGCAGCCAGGACCCGCGTCCTCGTCCTTTCAGGAGCCTACAGGGGGCTGGGCCCGGGGTCCCCCTTCGAGAGCATCACCCACCAGGGCGGTGACCTCCGAGGCCGCACTTGCCTGGCCCAGCAGCG
>RJWH01007736.1:0-36955 GCA_004363575.1 Solenodon paradoxus | reverse complement strand
GAGGTGTCACAGTGAAGAATAATGTAACAACATAACTGAGTACAAATGAAAATTCTGGAATGTAACTTAAAATGCTAGCTAAAGGAGGTCAGAAAATTCTTGTACTGCGTTCATGTCTCAATTGAGATTTGAATGAAAGAGGCAGATACTTTGGAAATACAGGGTGTTTTAGGGGCAAATATGAAGGTTCTAAAGAACATACGTTTCAAAACAGGTAAAATTGAACAATATGGCAGATACATGGGTATCATTATATTATCATTATACATATATTTATATACTATATAGTATATTTATTTATTATTTTACATCGCCCATGCTTCTTAAGGTATTGAATTCCCACCTCAGTCCGTGTACATTTCACACTATACCCACTACCAGAGTTATAGATTTCTTTACCAGTCTTTTTTTTGTTTTGACACATGATTTTTTCAGGCCAAAAAAGAAAATAATTTATCACATTAAATATTTATTACAAAAGCGACCAGGACAGTAAGTATATTGAGTATTTCCAAGACAGTTATATATTAAAATATTGTAAGGTCTATAAAAAATTATAATGTAAGCTTGAGTCACAGTTGCTTAATTTAGGAATTAAAAATTGGAATTATCGAGAACAAGGTAACTAAAAAGAAAAAAACTCAGCCTGATGAAAGTAAAATTCAAGAAATTTTATGAGCATTAACTTTCAAACAAAACAATATCAATAATAAAGGGATGAAATATTAATTTAAAAGTGAGCAGTATTTGGGCATAAAAGATAAATGTAAACCTTGGCACTGGCACTTGCATACTATATAAATTGGAAAGATTTCTTAGCTTTGGTTTTCTCATCTATAAAATGGGAATAATAAAATCTACATCATACACTTCTATTAAATAAGATTAGATATGCCAAGGTCTTGAATAGGCACCACAGAACAATCACAAGCAAATAAAATGAAGAAGTTATTTAAAGGCTCCCTAAAAATAAAATTCCAATGAATTTCACCAAGTCCTCAGAGAAGAATTAATACGCGTTCTACTCAAAATGTTCCAAAATATTAATGAAGAGGGAGAATTACCAAATATTCTCCATGAGGCCCACATCATACTGATAGAAAAACCTCATAAAGACTTCACTAAGAAAGAAAATTACCAATCAATGTCTTCAACGCACATAGATCAATAGGTCTAAAAAACCTGTGTTTAAGTGGGGTTTATTCACACTTTAGCATCTTTTATTTACTTGTTTAGAACTGGATTTTTGGTGAAAAATTCCTTTAATTTCTGCTTACTGGAAAAGATTTTACATCATTCCTTTAGTTCTGAATGATAAGCTCATAGGGTAGAGTATCCTAGGTTGAAAATCCTTTTCTTTCAGTCTTTTGAGTATATCATGTCTTTCCTTTCTGGCCTGTACGGTCTCAGTTGATAAATTCACTGGCAATATTATGAGAATTCTTTTCATGTGAATCATCTTTCTCTGAATGTTTTTATAACATTTTTCTTTATCTTGTATTTTTGACATTTTAATTACAGTGTGTCTGGGTGCAGGTCTGTTTGGGTTTCTTTTATTAGGAACTTTTTGAGCGCCCTGGCACTGGAGACTTGCTTTATTCTTCAGGATAGGAAAGTTCTCAGCTATTATTTATTCAAGTACAGTTTCTGCCACCTTTTCTCTCTCTTCTCATTCTGGGACCCCGATAATGTGAATGTGGATTCCTTTGATATCATCCCTTGTAGACTTCATTTCTTTGCATTATTTTAATTCTTAGCTGGTTTTCTTGAGTGTATTCCTCTAACTTATCTCCTATCTCATTGTTTCTCTTGGAGGCTTCATTCATCCTATTGAGTCCCTTTATTGAGTTCTTTAAATCAACTATTGTGTTCTTTATATCTTTGACGTCTGTTGTGAGCTGCTTCATATGTTCTCTATTTTTTTCACAACTGAAGTTTTTAAATGTGATATTGCTTTACTTCCTCTCTCTTTCGTTACTATAGCCCAGTGATGTGACCTAATGGTAAAACCAGAAGAGAAGAAATAGAACTGATTTTACATTAAGGAGTGTAGAATGATGAGGTTGGGGGCAAGAGCTGGAGAGTTCAATGGATAATTGTGAAGGATTTGGTATTTTGATCATAGGCAGGTTGTATTGATATACATTAACGACAGGGGGACCTGTAGACATGTTTATATACTATTTTGTAAAGCAAAGTTACCTCAATAAATACCAAAGAAAGAAAAATTCTGAAATAAAACAAAGTTTATTATGTGAGAAAATTGTGTTTCTTCACTGAAATTTTAAGTATGTGATATATTTTTATGTCCTTCCCTTTCAGTATGATAGCCAAATGGCTTGGTGTAATAATATCTCCAGTTCTCTTGAACACTGAGGCAATAGAACTGAGAAAAAAATCTGTAAGGAATCCTAAAGAGGCTTATGTGACAACATTGTGTTCCACAACTGAATTTTAAAAAATTCAATATTGTTTTATGTACCATAATTTTTAGTACTATATAGCCCAGTGACATGCTAGAGTGATAACACCAAAAGAGACTTGAGGCGATAGAAGTCATATTCATTAGGGAATGGACTTTGGCATGATGAAGGAAAGGAATAGATGAGATCCATTGTTGAGGCCTTCAGAAGATTCTAACTACAGAAGTTCAAGGCAATATCCTTGCAGACGTGGCTCTCAAATCTGCAAAATGTCAGTATCTTACAATGACCCATTTCCATGCCCAACTAATTCTCCCTTTTTCACTCCTCTCATTTGGAGGAGAAAAAAATAGAGCAACAAAGAAAGGTTTTAATTTGACATTGAAAGGATACTATTAGAGTTCCGAGTGAAAATACTTAGAATTGGTCTTAATGAACCACCCAAGGTCCTGATGTGATGGAAGCTGTCCTTGGGGGGAGTCTGCATAATGGACCAGGAGGTATGTTATTATTACATTAATATATCTGGGGAGGTACAAAATCATGTATAAAAATTCATTGACCAGGCATCCCTATTGCATGAGATAGCCCTCTTGGTACTGGTAAACCTGGAAATTCCCCTTAAAATGTTTTTCTGTATCACCCCTATTTTAGGACCCCTAACTGATCTCATCCTCCTCGTATTTAAATCCTGCCTTCTTAACTTTTAGTAAACTTTATTTCTTCCTGCCTAGAGTCAATTAAATCGCAACTAACACGAAGTCAAAACTGTGAAGACTTGAGAAAAACACTACATCTGCTAGACTCTACCTATGCTGCATTCCATTGTTCTACAGACCCCCAAAACCCTATTTCCACAGTAACACTAAGGATAGAACAGGCTGGACCCTATACTGGCACATCTCTATACCCATATCCATCAAGAAGCAGACACAGAAGAACTGACCCTCACCCCTCAGCACCAAAAGGATTTTTAGCCCCATTTGATTATAAGAAAAGTAGGGGGCCTTGAGAACAAGGAAGCAGGATAGCAGATGTACAAGGCAGAATGAGATAAGCTACAACACCCAATCAAATATATGCTTGAATCACCCAGACTGAAGGATGCTAAATATAAGCTAGCAGAAAAGACATTTCCTTATCAACCTATATCACATGCATCAGAAACAACAAGAGGAAAATCCCATTCCCTGGTTATTCATGACGCTGCCTCAGATTAGCAACACAGCTTTAGTTCACACATAGATCTCTCTGTGTTCTTTCCTAAAATATTTGCCATGTGACATTAAAATAAAAGTCTTTATACTAAAGTGCAGAATCTATTCTTTTACAATACATAAATGATATTCATATTATATCCCATATCATTATTTCAATATATAATTGCTTAACTGGGACATCGCACAAGGAAATAGTTGACATTTTCCAACTGATATTTGGAACGTGTGTTTTTGTTAAAGGCTTTGTTTTTATTGAAGGGATATTGCATTTTAACATTAACTTGTTTTGCGTTATATGTAATAGCATTTTTCATTTATATATATATATATATATATATATCACAGTAGGTTTACCAATGTTCCCGTTTTCTTCCTGCATTTACAGTTAATTTTCTTTATCTTGTTTCCTCCACCCCTCCACCATCACTTTGGTACCCTTTGATTTGCCTTCTTGTCTTCCACCAATAAGAGTCCATATTTGTTTGGAGTGGTTCTCTCTCTCCACATTCAATATTGTTTAATTTACGTCATTAATTTGTTTTCTAGCTCTCTACACATCACATGACTGCTATGCATACCGGTGTGTTTTTCTCCTTCTGACTTGTCTAACTAATCATAATTCTTTCCAAGATCATCCATGTCGTTTGCGAATGGCAGGGTTTTTCCCTTTTTGATAGCTGCAAAATATTCCATTGTATATAAATACCACATCTTCCTTATTCACTCATCTTTTAATGGGCATTTACAACTCTTAGCTATTGTGAATAGCGCTGCAATGAACAAAGGGTGCATATAACTCTTTGGATAAGTGTTGTTATGTTTTTAAGTAAATGCCCAGTACGAGAAAACTAAATAACAGGGAATTTACATTCTTAATTATTTCAGGACTTTACATACTGCTTTCCAGAGTGTTTGCAACATTTTATAACCCCACCAACTGTCAGTTAGGGTTACCTTTTCTCCACATCTTCTCTAGCACTTATTTCCTTTTGTTGGATGATAGCCCTTCTTACCAGTATGAGGTGATATCTCATTGTTTTGATTTTCATTTCCCTGATGATAGGAGAAGAACATCGTTTCATGGACCAGTTACTCATTTGTATGTCTTTCTTGGAGAGGTGTCTATAATAATCGTCAGTCCATTTTTGTTGTGTTTGCTTGTTTTTTTGTTCAAGTTTTGAATTATTTGTATATTTTAGATATTAACTCCTATCTAGGTGTTAAATGCAAATATTTCCTATTCAGTTGGGTGCCATTTTATTTTTATGTGAGTTTCTTTTGCTGTGTAGAAGCTTTTTAGTCTTATGTAATCCAATTTGTTTGTTTTAGATTTCATTTGCCTTATAATAGGAGTTGTGTTCCTAAAGGTATTTTTAAGTCTATCCAATAAAGTATGATATGTGTTGTAAAAATGTTCATGAGGAATTAAGAGAAGAATGCTTCTTTCTTGGCATATGTCTGGTTCTTAGCCAAGTACAATGATTTTATACAGATTCTTGCTGAAGGTGTTTTCTCTGGAAGCAGGTCCTTGCTCATTTCAATGAATTTCAGTTTCTTAAAAATCATCACGTACATGAGAGGTCAACTGTCCCTCAACTGTGCAAAACAGAGGCACAGCAACTGCTAGATATTTGATCCACCAACTTTGTGAGAACTCACAAATGTCGTTTCATTTTAAAACCAGTTGAATATTTGATGCATAGTTTACCTTAGGACAGATACTGGCTTATTACAGAAGGATATTTTGTACCTTATATTGGTGCACTTGTAACTCTTGTTAATAGTATAACTTTGTGTTTTTAACCTATTTTAACCTTTAACAGTAAAGTTCATTCACTTATTTTTGTTAGGATTAACTATATCTATATTATTGCTGTGAATGGTTACTATCAATGGTTGCTCAAATGAACAACTGGTCAATAAAATGTGAAGCAAATCTCAATCTGTAATATATGTTTAGAAGTATCATTATAGCCTTAAAATAAGCCATTAAAAATAAGATATTTCTGTGTTCTTAGAGTAGCCTCTTAAAGCTAGTATAATTTACAAAGACAAATGTCCATTTGGAGCTACTTTAATTTATAAAGATAAATGTCCATTTGGATTACCTTTATAAGGGAGATACAATTTGGTGGGGCATTGTGAAAAACTTAGTAAGGGAAGAAAGTTAACTGATGTTACATTTTATAACAGATTTTAATTTTTAATTCCTGAATTGAGTTTCTTTTGCATTTAAAGGTATACATTTTGAATGTTTTTATTTATTTGCATGTGACTTTTTTCTGAATTTTAACTTAATCCAAATAGTTAGTTAAGTGTAAATTGTAGTATACCTGCAAAGTAATTAGACAAATTAAGACTATAATCATGCATTTTAATGCAAATCGTATGGCCAGATTGCATTTTAATGCAAATTACAAGGTCCATAAAATACGAACTGGAAAACAAGGATGATATACTTAAAATCTATTTTGTTGCAGGATAATAAGTAATGAGGACCTTTAACATATATCTATAGTGTTTTTCTTATGTTGCCTGACATACAATATTGGAGTTTGAAAATGAAGATCTGAAGTGGAATGTCAGAAAAATTGTCTTATCTTTGTTTTGGTGCAATGTGCACTGCCATATCTTCATGGGACCTCTTGCTGACACTTTTTCACTTTGCCTTCAGAAATCATTAGGTAGTGACAAACAAATTTCTGTCATGGCATAAAGAAATAACTTCATAAAAAATTAGAGTCACTAGTTATTAAACTTGCTATAGATTATGATTTTCTATAAAATGTTAGACAATCATGAGAAAAATTAAATGAAATTCTGCTTTTTCAAACGAATTATTGTTCTCATATTCCTGCAAGAACTTTTTTCAAGAAATGTTAAATTATTTTAAATGTTTGAAAATAACATTAAAATATTATTTTTTCTATAATCAAAACTAGCATGCTGAGATGTCTTCAAAATTAGTAGTCTACAAAATCACTGAGGAAATTTTGTTAGAAGCATTCCCAGGTTCTGTGGGGTTAGAGAGTATTACATAGCTGTGGGTAGTTACTAGCAATATCTCAGTTGGGGAGGATAGTATGTGAGGAGAGACTTATTTCAAAGCAAATATTCTAGTAAAGTCATTTAGAAGAACTAGGCATAAATAGAAGTGGTGTGTATGGAGAAAGTAATATTGCATTTTTGCAAAATTTTAATACTATATACATGGCTGTGGATTAAACAGCAGCTATTAACCTGTGATCTCACCTCTTATTACTGAAATATTGTATAAAACAGAAACAATTATTCAGTCTTTTGAGAGGTCAGAATACAATAGTATTTGCTACAGTAATACATGTTGAACTTTAAACACGTATAGGTAATCATCGTTGAAATGATTATATTGAGTATGGGAAAATTCACAGTGAAAATGTAAAGCATATCAGAAGTCATCTAGAAGCCTCTGTAAAGCCTGACTTCTGGTTTCAAGAATCTTAATGGAGGACTTATCAATTTGAATTTTTTTGTAGTAATATCTGCCATTTCATTTGCATTTATTCTCATGCTAGCAATTGTTAGGTCTATTTTTCTATACTTGAATCTCCAGTTTCAACCATACTATTGGATATTTACTTATGAGTATTCTAGTCACTTTAACTTCAGTGTCCCACAGTGAGCTCACTGTGTTTATCCTACAAACATGGTGAATCCATTTAACTTACATATCATCAAATTGATGACCAGAATTAATATGTTTTTCTCTGCAATATCTATGCCCTAATAGCAAACACTGAATTAATAAAGGACTTCGAATTTCAAAACAGATTAGAGCTAATGTTTGTAATGTCAAGCATAAATTATTTCAGTGTTACTCTTTAATATTGTTGTGTACTATATCAATTTCACTTTGATACCTGGTTTTATTTCTGATCTATTAAAATTGAGAAAAGAAATCTATGCCTGTATGCCTTAATTCTTTCATAGCGTAGACTGATTTTAATGAGAATACAAATTATAGAAAAACGTTCATCAATCAAAAGATGAATGACTGGTACTAAAATTAATAAATAAATCATACTCTTACAAACCTTTCCCTCCTTGACTTGAATTAACATTTATAAATAGACTATTGTAGGGTTTTTCTTAAATACCTTAAAGTGTGATACTTGTCATAGAGTATCAGTGCTTATAATTTGAATTAATGAGTTAATTTCAGAGGGCCAATGAACAGAAGGGGAATTATGATGCTAATTTCTAAAGAACCAACCAGAATTTAGCCACTATTGGTGGCTATCAAAGTCCATTCCTGAGATTCTACTTTTAATACATTAACAATTCAAGTATAAGAGAATAAAACTTGCACTTTCCTTAATAACTTTTTGCTTCTAAGATGAATATAATGATGTTCTTGGAGTATTCCCAGTTAAGATTTAAGACCAAAGGTAAAGAGAAAGAGTTATTCCATTAGAATAGGGGTGCTTGATAAATTACTCGGCATCTATTTAAATTTTACTTCAGATAAACTAAAATAATTTGGGATGCGCCTATACTAAAATTTGGTGAAATTTAAGTAGTCATCCTATATTTGATTCACAAATACCAGTAATTATATGTTGAGAATACTTTGGACTTATAAAAGTAAGATACACCTTCTATAAATTTTCAAGACCTATATTCATTAGTTCATCAGTCAAAGTTAAATTACAAAGAAGATATATTTGCAGCTAAAATTTTAAGCAGTTGGGTAATTTGGGTGGAGTAGTTTCAACAAAATCTAAATAATTTAGAGTAGCATTTAGAGATAACATTTTCTATCCTTAGCTATGATTTTTTACTAAAAATGTATTCAAATTACAAACATTGATTGTGTCAGATGAGAGGGAAACCAGGTATAAGCACAGTAGACCATATAAGAAAGAGAAAACAAATGAAACAAAATCAAACTATTTTCAAATATACTCTGATGAAGCAAATATGGGAGAAGATAACAGGAGAAGCAAAAACTACAAATGATACAGTCATGTGATACGTGGAGAGCCTGAGACACTTATAATGAGAGAAAATGTAGATGCAAGTAAGAGTTACATAACATTTTAACAATCATATATGCAAGAAATATTGTTAACCTAATGAAATAAAAGTAACCAAACTATTCTAAATATATGATAAAGGCATTAAAAATTTCCATGACTGATAACTCCAGGGCTAGAAGAGACTTGCTGACAGATCCTAAAGGCAGTTGCTAATGAATCAGCAAAGCTGTTTAACAGACTTTTAATATAGCCTAAGAATTAGGCATGCATTAATACAAGCAGAAAAGAGCAATATAGAAAAATTCAGGAAAATGTTCAATTATTATAGGATATAAAAATTGCACTGGTGTAAATTTTAAACAGAAATGCTTTCAAGTTTGGGAAATTTTTTCAAGAGAAAAAACAGCAACTTTTCTATGAAAGATCACTTAAATTCTTAGACTCTCATAATAGTATTTATTGGCAGCTAAGTAGATTCAAATTTGCATGAGACAAACAGTAATTACAAACTTCTTTTTATATTAAAAAATGTAGATTATTTGATTTGGTCTGTAAGTCTTGTTGCCTGCTTGAATTCAGTCACATAACAGAATCCAAATTCAGTTGTGTTCATAATTTCAGGGCTATTCCAGGAAATGATGCTGTCACAAAGTCATCTTCAAGACCAGGTGTATTGACATGAAGATAATGACCTGTTTACCCAATTTGCCCCCTCATGTTCCCGCCAGTAACCACTAATTTTATCTATTAGTCTAAAAGTTTATTTTTATTTTGTCTAGATCATTAGTCTATTTGATTTGTTAAAGAGCACATTTCTGATTATCCAAATATCAATTATTAATTTGATTATACAACTTGTAGATAGGTACTTTAATAGAGAGCAAATCAAAGCGCTTATTCTTCTGATGGTACCTCAGCTAAAAAGGGGGAAAAGGTATAATCTTTAGAGGATATGAATGCTAACAAGAAATTATTATAATTAGTTTTGTTTGTTATAAGCAAGATTCAAATATTTCAAAGCCAGAAAAAAAAATGGATGTTACCATGGAAAATTAAAAAAACTTATCACTTCTTTGTCAAATGGGTCTGGTAAATGTTCAGGAGAACCATGGCTATCGACTAGTGTCACAGCAACATTTGAAATCTGTAACTTAGCACTCTTAAAACTTCAAATGCTTAAATTTTTCAATGTTGTGCTACCTTAAATCATTAAATACCGGTACATCCCAAACAGACCATGATGTTTTTGTAAAGTAACATTTCTATCACACACTTTGAAGTGAGTTTCAGTGTGTTGCTACATCACACTGCTAGTCGAGGGGAGATATTTTTTGAATGTTAAATGTGTGATTAATTGTAATAAACCTTTAAAGATAAATTAATAAAGATTGTAAAACCTTTGTGCTGAGCTTTGAAGATACATAAATAAGAAACCCAAATACATATTGATTTGCACAGTAAAAGCAGACAAAACTTCAAAAATAGCTTATTATAAAGTGAATGCAACGTAAAAAGGGCAGAAATCTTAATTGTTTTCCCAGTTTATTTCTTCAAGAGATGAATACAACATTTTCCACATTTATTACATATATCTAAATAGTGTTTTCAATGGACTTTCAAATATCTTTCTCTGGTCCAAGTTCCTACTTGGTCTGACTTCAATCTTCTGTGATAATGCATACATCATTGTTTTAGGATTGCTGTGTCATTGCTTCTGCTTCTTGGTGTGAATGTTGAAAAGGTCACCAGGTCATCTGAAGCACTTTGTACATTGACTCCATGTGTATCTTGCTGTATACAGAGGCTGCATCTTTGGTTATATGTAGTGCCCCACACAATGTGGCTTTTTTGTATTAATTGAGCACACGGAAGTTTTATCATTGGGATTTTTTCTGCAGTAAGCATGCTATCACTTGTTTATTTGATCCTGTTTTAAGAAACAACAGAAAATGTAGTGACTTGAAACCACATCCATTCTATTGCTTATGATTTAATGGGAAAAAAAAATTGGGTATAACTCAGCAGAGAAACCTTAACTTTTCTTGGCACGATTTGTGCTCGGCAGCTGAATTGAAGTTGGTATAGCCTGTGTAGCTTCATTTACACAATTTTAACTTGTGTGATTGCTTGTGCCTGGAATGCCATGGTTCTCTTGCAGTGGACCATGGCACTGCCTGCAGTATCTCATCCTCCAGAATATGTTTCTCAGGGTGTTCACTCACTCTAGCAGGAGAGCCTATTTTTTGTGAGGGAGTTCATTTCTAAGAAAACAGAAGCTAGATCTTCCGGCAGAAATCCCAATATGCCATTTTGGCCATTCCATTGGCCAAAGAAAACCACATGGGCACCTCTAATTCAAGAGTTGAGGAAATGAACTCTGCCTTTTGATGGGAAGGGTAAGGAGTACTGTTCAAAACCGGCACAGTTACGTTCATTGTAGAGCATTTGAACATTATACCACGCTACTTTTAGGAATTAATTTCAGTGATCTTTGAAAAGGACAACTGTGCTTCAACTTAAAAGGCTTTTCTCCAAATGATTTTTCTACCTGTTTGTGACTACAATGTTAAATAAAAAAAAAAAATACTTCAAAATTCAATCTAATCTTTTTCTTAAATAGCTCATCTGGTTAATTAAGGATAAGTAAATGCTTCTGTATTATATTTCTCTTTTTGAGAAAGCAATATTTTAATGGTTGGATATGTCATAAGATATGTAGATTTGGGTTATATTCCTTTGGAGATAGGAACACACATACGTGAGAGAACAGAACTGGAAGTCCCTTGTTGCCGTATGGAATAATACTAAACGTGAAACAACTGGCATCAATTCTGGGTGCTGTAATTATTTTGAAATTATATTTCATAATTCGTATGCTAAAATAATTTTTTTGTTTAACCAACTTGAATTGCAATGTTGCCTCTTTCTTTTGCTTAAACCTCTTTAGTTTTTCCATGCCATGTAGAGAAAGTGGTATATTTATATAATGTATATTTATAACCCTGCTCTGTTTCTAGCTGTCATTCATTACACCCCATCTTGTGGTACCTGCTCCAATGTAACTACTTGATAATTTCTTAAATAACAATCTGAACAATGGTTAATTCATGCACTCTTGTGGGAAAGACCTTTCTTTGTCTCCTGACTTCCTTTACTACCCTGTTCCTCCAAAACACGTTTCAGGGACACTGTTACTCTTTGTAGCCTTACCTCATGTATTGACTTACATGAGTCTTCCTTAAAGTTACTTCCTTTTATGTTGAAGTGACTTCCCTGATGTGTCACAATTTCTAGACTTCCAAAATTTATGTATTTACAGAAACTGAATTTTGCTACATTTATTTACTTATCTTCCTCTATTGGACTATATGTAATGTATCTTTTTGTCCCTCTGCGTTTCTTCCTAAGTAACTGCTTATCATATATTTGGTATTTTAAAGCAGTTTGTTGAATCACTAAACTTATATCAAAGTCCTTCCGCATGCTTAGCCTGCCTGATAACAGGCATTCTAGATATGTCTCTGGAAGATGCAGAAGTATTATCTCAGCATGAACTATCACAGAAGAGTTTACTCTTGCATGATGCTTTGTTTTTCAATTGAGACTTGAAGCATGATGTGATACTGGATGTATTCCGTCTGAAGATGCCCTTAGACTAAATTTTCTATATCATAGACTAAGGCAGTAGAGTGTTAAAAGAACAATAAGCACATCCCCACTTTTCCCCCAAAGATGATTAAGACAGTGTTTGGTGTACTTGCTTTCCAATACACACATTAGGTAAATGCAGTTAAACAAGGGAATGTTGATTCCACAAACCACATTGTAGGAGTATGAGTCACACAATTGTACCTTGAAGTGTCACATAACTCCTATGTGCATTGCAAGGTCTGTGTTCAATGTCGGTTAGATCTAATCTCACCCCAAAGTGACATTCTTTACTGAAATTTTAATTGGATCTCAAACTATTTGTAAAGCAAACAGTGCTGGCACATTTTTGATGCATATTTCTTCTTTACTTTCCATCAGATTTATCTCTCAGCTTTCACAGAAAGCTCCCAAACTACTCCCATTCCATTGTCCTGATTTTTCAAAGGACTACTTTCTTCAAAGTTATTTTTATTTTCCTTTTGCTTTCATTTAAAATTTGAAAATTAGAGTCTAATTTATTCTAGAGCTGAAACTACTACACTTGTTCTTGAGGTAGGAGTGTTAAAAAATAGTGATTCAAGGGATCAGAAAGTCATTGGAACTTACATTCTAACAGAGAAAAAGTGGATAATATATGCAGAGCCTTGAAAGAGTCATTTTACAAAATTTTTACTTTATTTGAAGGCCAATGAGAAATTACAGAAAGGCAACAGCAGGAGAAGACCAACTAATTTTTAATAATAACATCCTGGCTTCTTTGTGAGAATCAAGAAAAATTACATTACTTCGTAAATAACAAGAGGTGAAAAGAGTTATGCACAGAATTTTGCAAGTGGATTTTGAACATGTATGTCTAGAACCTCGAGACATTCCAAGTATATATAGACATAAATTTGGATTACATTACTCTGAATTATTCAAAGCAAGCATGAAAGTAGTCCCTTGAGAGGCTGTATTGCAAGAAGAGGGATAAAAATGGAGTCAGGAAGAATTCTAGCAATTAAAATTGGTTAGAATATGTTGATCTGATTTAAACAAATTGAAGCAAGTGTATATGAGTTTGAGGGATATCTTGAGAGTGGGGTTACGTTGTATGCAGTGTGCTATGATAAAAGTCCTCTTTGGGGATTGCATTATCTGAAAAAAATCTCATTTAAGTGGAGTTCTTTTCTAGAGTTAGCCTGCAAAAAGACGACTAATGAATGTGAAGCTATAAAGACCCAGCCTCTTGCACCAGCTTATATTTGGCCTTTATACCACCATGAGTCTGATCTCAGTTTCAATATCTCCATGGACTGAAGCTATGTTTTCTCATTGCCTTCCCTTTCCTGTGATGCTTTTCCCCTCCCTTACTGAGATTAATCCCAAGAGAATTCCAAAAGAAATATCCTTCTTGCTATCCATATGAAATTTCCCAGAGAACACCATCCTATATTACATGGGAGATTATATATTTTCAAAAACATAATGTTATGTCGAATCTAGTAGTCTTTTTGCAGTCAAGAAATAGTACTGGCATAAGGTATCATTGTGAAAAGGTCTTGATTTCATTATGATCAAGGATATTATGGTTGGGTTATGAATGTTGAAGAAATGATATTGAAGGAGCAATAAATACAAAATGAAGACTGAGGATCAGGAATATTGATAATACGATTCAAAAGATTTAAAGGAAAACATTGAGTCTGGACTATGGGGTGTATGGATAATTGAAGGTGGAGGAAACTGGATAATTCATTCTCTAACTCTTCCTGAGTACATCGAGAAAGCAGTCGTGGTGTAGATTTTGGGGGTTGACTTACAGAAGCAGAATACACTGTTTGCTGTCCATGAGTTCTGTTTGTCTCGAGGAAGAAAAGGCTGCCACTAAGGGGAACCAAGGATGATTCAGAAATAGTGATGTTGGAAAAGATTAAAATGGTTATTGTGAAGAGTGATGGAATGAGTTGAGAAATACATTTTTTCTTGGCAGCATTGGGAATCCAAGTGAGAGAAATGGTAATTAATATGTTGAGGTACAAATTTAGGCAATCGAATATTCTACTGTTTTTATGTCTAATGTAAATGCCACACATTTTGGTTTGTTTGGTGAGTGGTGCTTGTAACCAAAACACTGAAAAATACTGATGAGTTTCATTGTTGGTACTCCTATCTGAAAGCAACTTATTTGACTAGTAAGAGAAAAATAGCTTATAAATTTATAACAATTTGCACGTATACTTATCAGTCTACTTTTACTGTGTTGAGCTTGTGTGTTAGAACATGACTGATGAGGTAAAATACTATATGTATGTAATACAACGAATAGCTTTAAGTTTCTTTTGTAGAGAATGTGAGTGGCTACATGTTTCAAATTAACCATTGTCACATACAGAGATGATCAAAATCTGCTTCAGAATATAAGCTGCATGCCACCTTGAATTTACTTTTAATTTTTAAATTACATGGATGGTGGTATATTATTCCAGTTAAATAGAATCAATTTTGAATTAAAATGGATGCATTCTTATTAGGATTTTTGTTATTTTTGTCTTCATGGCAAAGATCTGAAGGGTTTTCTTCATTTTCCATTTAATGTAATGTATTTATAAATTTTGAAAACTATCCTTCCTTAGATGTTTTATTACTAATCTATTTTATTTTTAAATTTAAATTTAAATGTATAATAATTATTTTCAAGGTTTTGAAGAATACTTGATATTTTAACAGATGTAAACACCTAAAAATACCAAAATATATTAATGTATTTAAGTTTTACCAGTGTTTGGTTTGTGAGGGAATGGGGGAGAGAGAGAATAAATAAAAGTAAACACATAAATTTGAATTATTTTGAATTTAAACCCCTAAAATAATAAGAAAATATTTGCTAAATGGTACTTGATGAGTGTTATCCAAAGTTCATTAACCTAGAAGAAGCACACACATACACAGATGCTCACACACACACAATAAAAAGAATGACTCACAATATACTAATGTGCCAGAAACAAATTATAGATGAGTTAGTTTCATCCAAACTTTAAATACATTTTTGTGTTTTTGAGAAGGTTGAGTAAAGATTTCTAAAATGATCAGGCTATAGTGTGGATAGAATGTGATTAGTACAGTAACAAAATTTTAAAGAAATGAGATGAGGAAGAGACTATTTTTGATGCATGATATGTAGGTGTATATGAGAACTGTGATAAAAGTTGCTGCTTTACAAACAGAAACAGATGTTTCCAGGTACTCAGAGGTGTTTATGAACATCACTGATCAAAATAGAAACTGAAGAGAAAAGCAGTTTTACTACAAAAGTTTTCTTCTTTTAAAGGCTATGTTCCACAGAGGAAGTATCTTCATGCGGCAATGTATGAATGAAAGTATTCAAACCTTCTTATATGTTTTTGTTTGACTTTCACAAAGTTTAGATTTTTTTACCCTTCATAGTTTCTGAATCTTGGAAATGAAAAAGGAGAGAACATACAAGTATGTAAAATCGCATTCTTTGATTTCTAAGAATATTAAAATCATACACATGAATGTATTTAAAATACATAGTTAACTCTAGTCTGCTGTGTTTGCAAAATAATAAGTCCCAAATATTTTTGTCTCTTAATATGGAATAGTACTGACATGTAAGGAAATAATGCCTGAGTGCTTTTAGGGAGTTGTTTCCCTTTTTTCCTAGTGTTTCCTGGACTATTCCTTTCCTTTTCATTTTGAAATGTATCCTCCTTGAACGTAGAGCTTGTATCGGGCCTTATTCATCAATGCTTTGTTTATTCTTCAGTGCTTCAGGGCCACTAGAGTCAGTAAGGGTAAAAGTTACTGAGGATGAGGGCCAAAAATCATCCTTCCATTTTTAGAAGCTTCCCTTAACCTTGCTGAAACTGGATCCGCAACTTTCCAAAGACCATGCTGGGGAAGAACTGAAATTCACTGCAGCCTGTCTGGGTAGCTCAACTTTTGACAATGGAAGCCCCAGAATTCAGGCCCTAGAATTCAGCATTGCATGTTATGATTTTATGGTGTAATCTTAGTAAAAACACTTCTGAAATCTTGTCAGTTTAATCACAGTCTTCTCTAGCTGCTATTTGTCAGATTCTGGTATATAAAATTATTCTTAGTTGTTCTTTATTGGGTTTAGGCTTCAACAATTCTTAAATGCCCCTGAGGAACAGAGATGAACAAGCATCCCACAGCTCAATGCTTCAGAAGCTGTGTAGATTAAAGAAATGTGACTGAAGCTTGGTCAGATCTGATACGCTACGGTCACGTAAGGGTTATGGAAAATTTAGACACAAACTACGGAGAAAGCACTGGATAAAATATACCATAAAAGAGAATTCCCAAATGAGACTACGAATCACATATTTTTCAGTCTCAGTCCCCCGCTTGTACTTTTAGTCACTGTGCATTATCAATTTTTCGGTCAAAATGATTTTTGTATCCTTCTTTTGACAATTTTAGAAAGGATTATTTATGCAGAAAATGGCCTAATTCTATTTCCAAATTCACCATCGTCCCACAAATATATTTTGTAAAATATTTCAGGAAATTTTTTGTTCCAAATTAAGTTCTATATGGATGATCTTTTCTGCTTCCGTTTCTTCCGTATTATTCAGGGAGTCTTTTTCATTAAAATTGTTTTTCAATTAATTATTGCTGTAATATCTACGGAGTGTAGCTGTTAGTTTTACTTTCCATTTCTCTCTAGTGAAATACACCCAAAATTGTTTTCTGAGGAGAATTAGCTCTGACTCTCAGAACAGGCTGTACATATTTTAGTTAGAAATTGAGTGGTTTGTTGTTCAGGCTCATCTTTATCCTGTTCTTTATTCCCATGAGGTGAGGAACTGTTGTTCCTCAATTAGTTGAGTTTTAGAGTATATGGTTCAGTTGGTAAATCAAAATAGAGAATTACAGTTTTCTTAGTACTTGTCAGGGACCATAATCTCAAATTAACTTCAACTCGATACCTTTCCAACATTTGGCTAAGAAATACTTATCGATGATGGTCTGGAAGAAATGCAGTCATTCATTCTACCATGTAATCTAAGATTGATTTTGGGAGTAGGGAGAGCTGCCAAAGTGTATCTCCACACCAGGCTCATCAACTTGCTTCTTTTTGGGTTGTATTTTGCTATCCTGATTAAAATATTCTCATTATTAGGTTTCCTAGGAAAATATTTTCTCTTATTCCACATTGAAATCTCTCCCAAATGATTGTTCTATGTACATTCTTGTTACTGGTTATATTTTTTCATTTCTATACAATTACAAAACTCAAAATCAAATACACATCCTACCTTGATTGAACGCTTGACTTGACTGAGTATACATTTGTTAATCGATCACATTTGAGGTCCCATCTTGTTTTCCTATTTTTATTTTCCAAAGGCTATCTTTAAAGAGTTTAAATAGTTCATCTCATGGTATTGTATCAACTATAAACAACATAAATTCATTTGGGGACAAATGGTATGTAGACAACCTTAGGGTTTTATTGATGCTATACTTAATTATAAAATTACTTTATAGATGGAGAGTCTGTAACTTACACAAATAAGAATTAAAGAATGCAATTTCTCACAGACTGAAACCACCTCCCCAAACAACAGTGATTTTGGTAATCATGCTGATCATATTTCTCAACGGGGAAAGTATGAGTTTGTGGACTATTGCTGCATTGATTTTATCTAAGAAACATTTCTAAATAGGAATTGAGGGGATGGAGAGTAAATAAAAGTGTTCAGGATATTATTTAGCATCACTTTAAACATACCAATTAGTAAAAGCTAATGCCTCCCATCGCTCTTTTTCATACTGAAATAATGTAATATAGGATTGATACCCTAACAGTGGGGAAAATTAATCAACTTGGGATCTTGATCTATGGTTTGGATCCACATATAAATCAACATAATCATTTTGGGATTTCCAGTGATGATGAGTTCCAGGGATAT
Source organism: Solenodon paradoxus (assembly GCA_004363575.1). Classification (NCBI taxonomy): domain Eukaryota; kingdom Metazoa; phylum Chordata; class Mammalia; order Eulipotyphla; family Solenodontidae; genus Solenodon; species Solenodon paradoxus. The sequence goes on along the minus strand of RJWH01007736.1, from coordinate 18,695 downwards.
TACATCATAATAGAATAACTTCACGGAAACATACTTCAATATGCTGTTGTTTGTAGATGGTGTAGTGGTCTAAAAGTCTAGTCTTGAATTCAATCTTGAGACCAGAGGGAAAAAAATATAAAATGTCTGTAGAAACATACAATCTTAGACCTCAGTTAATTTCTAGTGAGTTGTTTTCTTTTTGACAGAGGCTGCAGATTACTCATAGGAAAGAACTCATGGGATTTTTCAACAGCATTCAAGTTGTATTATCTGGATTAATAATATTGAAGTAAAAACATAAAGGAATATGATTCTTATATCAAAGTGTCTGTTTTATAACTGTCAGCTGTTTATTGAAGTAGATATAAAACTAGTGATATATCAATTGGTAGTTGTTGAATAACAATGACTAAAATTATTAAATATCCATTTTATACTGAATATTATATTAGGCATTGCATTTTTATCTGTTATCTCACTTAGTCCTCCTAAACATTTTTTTGAATCCATTGTTAACATTGTGTGAATGAAACAATGAGAAATTTACTTGAATTCTCAGCAGGTTTTTGACGCTAAAATACAGTTGCAGTCATATCTTTTAACCAGTATGTGCATTGTCTCTAGACAGTGTGATTTAGTAAAGTATCTTTTGCTACTTCTAGGGAAATACTCATAGAAAACATAAAAGTTATAGATAAATGAGCTAAAAATTATTTGTGGCATTTTAAAAGTATGAATCTTTCTTGTTTTAAAAATATTTTTTATTCAGTTGTTTATCTTGATTGTTCCGTTCAAGCCTAGGTCATGAAACCAGGCCCTTGGCAATTATGTGGACTGTAGTCAGCCAGAGGCAGCATAATTATCCACTAAGTCATCAGAGCATGCCAAGTATGAATCTTTCATATGTCACACAGAGAGACACTTGAGATTGACACTCTGGATTGGGCTTCAGAGACAACAAATGATAAGCCAAAAGACTTTAATTAGTATATTATGCAAAGAGTTTCATGTTGTATAGTGAATAACAAAGAATCAGTTCATTGATGTAAGCAACAACTCGACCATGAGAAAACTGTATCAGTTATACTGTGATGATAAGGTTGTCAATTATTACATCATGTTTGGAGGACAATTTAGAATTATAAATTTGAAGATGATCATACTCCATGATCCTGCAACGTCACTCCTAACTACTTCCCTGGAAATCTTATATGCGTATAAGAATGTTCAGAGCCTCTATACTCACAGTAACACAGCACAAAGTGCTGATACGATGATAAATAAAAATTATGTACATTTACAAAGTGGAAGAGGACTCAGTTTTGAATGAGTGGGAAGAACTATAAATGCCAGTAGGATGAAGTTGAGATATATACTCTTGAATGACAATAGTACATCACAGCAAGAAATACAATTCTCAAGTTCATTTGACACAAATTTAAAAACGCACAATACTAAACAACATTAGGAGTTAAATATAATGGTAAAATTATTAAGAAAAAGTAGCAAACAATGCAACATACCATTAACCTTTGTGGTGGAGGATGATGTAAGTATGGGAAGATTTCCACAGAGAACTCCAAGTATTTAGGCCATTTTTAACTCGAGTCAGTTGGTTGATTATCTATATATGTGGACTTTTTTAAATCTTAATCTCTCACACATGTATTATTAGTGTATGTGTATTAAATACTCCGAAAAGAATGGGAAATTATTTTGAAATTGAATGTTATCATTCATTCCTGAGTTTCCTGAATTATTTCTATATACTTATCTCTGAATTATTTTGTAGAAGTTATTGTCCATTGTCCTCTCATTCCTGTTTCTTTTTCCTCACACAAGGACACATATGTGTGTCTCTCTGCCCCCTTCTGGTTTGTGGCAAATGTTTCAATTTTTGGAAGCATCTAGCTATCTTTGGAAACCAGGTCAATGAGCAGTGTTCTTCACTTTTGCGTCCTGCCTTAGTCTATTAAATACTGATTAAACACTGCGTCTCTTTTTCCTGGCTCTGTGATATGACACAAGAACAGCAGATCAGTGACTAAGTAGATATGGGATGTGCTCCTGACAGCAATTACTTTGTAAGGTGTGCCATTGCCAAGGTAGGAGGGGTAGTCAAGGCTATAAACATATAACTCTCTGAACCTGGTTCTACTGCTCTAGCGCTCTTGCAGTGTTTGCTTCTCCTCATATCCTTCATAGACAGAATCACCCTGTGTTCTCCCTCTTCTCTAAAGAAACCCAGTGGCTCAAATTGTTTCCTGATCTTACATGCTTTCTTCTTTTCTCCCCATAACTGACTTCTTCCAACAGAGTTCAGTACCTACACAGGAATTCACAAAACTTCTAAGCGTGTAGGTGTAATTCTTTAAATTCTGGAAATTTTTAATATTTTTCAGCAAATAGTTCAGATAGAAAAGGAAACTCAACAATTCAAAAAAACGATTCTTCCTTATGCCATACTCCTACTTTGAAGGTGAGATCCTGGTGAAAAGTTGGTATTGATAATATGACCAGTTTATCCTACATTGTGGATTGAGTTTTCTTTTTTATCATGCATATAAAACTCTTTTCTCCCTGGGTAATGATGTCTCTGTTTTACTTACATGTTCATATCGTGTTTAAAGTAAATGAATAAACACAGGAAAACATGGTTTACGTGTTTAGTGCCTTGTGTGGACAAAGTAATTTTAGTTCTTTAAACTACAAAATATATTTTCCTCATATATATTTAATTCATTTTCATGATGAAGTTCTTTATTATTTAGCTTATAGATAGGGATACAGTTCTAAGAAGTTCTAATTCATAGTCCACTTGCAGATCAAACAGCTTTAAATATACCAAAGAATTCACCTGGAATAATTTCAATTAAGGAATAACATTTTATCTTTGGAAATTTTTAAAAATATATTTGTTAAACATATATTGGACTGTATTATAAGATTTTAACGAATTCTTTAAGCATGTACAATAATGTTTCCGACAGTTAAAATGCTTAAATATGTTGCTTGTAATAGAGAAGGAATATATTTCTGAACTTTGTATATTACCAGACATAAACAACACAGAAAACAATGTTTAACTTAGGCCACAGCTATGTTTCTGAAATTTAGTGAGTCTACAAAAAAAAAAAATCCGAGTAAAGACTTGCTTCACTTACTGTGTTTGTATGTGTGTGTCTGTGTCTGTGTTTGCATGTGTTGTTTTTCCATTCATGTCATTATGCATGATATGACACTTTAACCATGTGACAAATCATTGCAAATTTTAAAGGGGGAGTGTTACTTTAAAATGAATTCTGTATTTCTATGCTAGACATTTGATTTACAATGCTCTGCTAAATTTAGAGTTCTGGTGGAGTATCTCTTCAATGAATAAATTTCATAATGGAATGATTTAAACTCAATAAAAACATTAAAATAAAGCATTTTAAATTGTTTATATTATAAAGCTTCCCCTAGTGAATATCAAATCTGAAATATATATGAGCTTTTGTATGAAATGTTGAGGACGCAAATATACACACGTACACACACGATTCCAATTTTAGTTGGGCTGATTGGCAATTAGGGTTCCAACACATGAATCCGGGGACAGGACACACATTCAGTCTACAACACTTCTTAAAAAATCAGAATCTCTCAATGTATTTTACAACCTATACATAAACAACTGTCTCATCAGATATGGTTAAGTTTGCAACAAAATTGATAACCCAGGAAATGAGATAGAAGAAGGCTTCCAGGAAGAATTAATAATTGGACTTCAAATTAAGAAAGACGTAGTGAAAGAATTTAAACCATATGCTGACCTTTGAAATTGTATAATATTTTGGTTATCCACCTTCCAAACGCATATACTGGAAATGATTATTGAACATATTATTAAAGGTGATTTTTGTTCCATAACACAGTGAATAGTTGAAATAAAGTAAATCAAGTCAGGATTTAATCTCTAACAAAGAAATGCTGTATGAATCTGCCATCAGTTTTGGTTGACTATGCCACCTTATGCAGGAATTATTTGATATTGCCATCCTGGAGATTTCTGAGCTAGACTGTCAAGATGATAACATTTTTTGCATTCAATATTTAGCTTATCTCCTCATTTTCTAAGTAGTTTCTTAGTGATATTATAATGATTGGAAAATATTATTGCTGCGTTATAGAACAAAGTGCAGAAATCTGTTTAGTGTTTAACAATCTTAACTTCTTTGTATAAGAAATGTTATCTCACTGTATTTGTGGTTGTCAAGTTAGATTTTGCACTTGTGTAAACTGGCATTAATGTTTTGCAATCTGACATCATAAATTATTGCCCGGCAACTCCATTTATTGACTTTCCCTTTTTGTAGGCCTGCACTTCCCTTTTTTGCCCTTTATCTCAGTTTTATTTCCATGCTTCTCCTTGTGGTCACACAGATTCTGTCTTATGACCCTGCAACTCCTGTCTGTGAATTCATGTCCTTGTTATCACCCTGCTTCTCCTTGTTTATCTGATTGAATATGCTTGTTATGGGGCTGATTCCACTTGTTATTGCCTGACACCTCATTGTTATTTGGCTGTATTTCCTTGTTATCGACTTGAATCTCCTTGTTATTGGGCTGAAACTCCCTGTTATGGCACTTCACCTGCTGGTTATTAACCTGCATCTGCTTCATGTAAACCCGAATCTCCTCCTTGTTGTCCTCAATCTCCTGGTTATGACACAGCATCCACATGCTGTTGGCTCCCATCCCCTCGTGGGGCAGAATCTCCTTGCTATGGCACTGCAATAACTTGGTATAGACCTGCAATTCCTTGTTAGCGGCATGAAACTTCTTACTATCCTCCCAAATGTCCTTTATATGGCACAGCATTTGCATGGTATCGGCATGCATCTCCTTGTTATTGGCCTCAGTCTCCTTGTTATTGGCCTGAATATGCATGTTATGGCACTGCACCCTTTGTGATCAGCCTCAGTCTGCTGGTTAGAGCACTGCATTCACTTGCTGTTGGCCTACATCTCCCTATCATCCTGAATCTCCTTGTTATGAAACTGTATCAGTTTGTTATCATCCAGCATGTCTTTGTTATTGGCCTGAATATCCTTGTTATGGTCATGCATCCAGCAGTAAACACCCGCATCTCCTTGTTAAAGGCATGAATCTTGTTTTCTGAGAGACTCCTGTTTGTCACTGCATTCACTTGTAATTGATCAGCATCCCCTCATTACCATACTACATGCTGGTGATATCACCATTCATTTCCTTTTCTATGAGGTGCTTCTCATATTTATTGGCCTACATCTCATTATTACAAACCTGCTTCCCCTTGTTATCAACATGCACCTTCTTGTTATCATACTTCATTACCATGTTATCATCCTACTTCTATTTTCACACATGATATGCAGGTCAGACATAGTTATACAGCCGCTAACCCTTGTTATTACAATGCAGCATCATGTTTTTGCACTGCACTTGATTTTCACAGATTCTATACCTTATGGCCCCGCAACTCGTGTCTTTGTCTTCATCAACTTGTTCTCCTCAACATCTTCTTATTATTGTGGGATCACTACACCTCATCCTATTTTCTTTGTTCTCGTGTGATCTCTGTGATATCGCCCTGAATCTCTTTGGTATATTGCCCTGCTTCTCCTTTTAGCTATCTGCCTTGTTTTGCTACCCTAACACATAACTATGTTCTTTCTGTGCGTCTTCTTGCTATCACAATGCGTCACTGTGATATCCTCCTGCATCACACTCTCCTCATCTTCCATTTCCTTGTTCTTGCCCCAAAACTCCTTGTTTTCTACTTGCATCTCATTGTTATTCTACCACATCACCGTGTTATCACCCTGCTTTTCCTATTTTTTGCCAATTTTTCCTTTTGAGGCACTGTGTCTCATTGTTATCTCATTGCATCACACTGTTATCTACCTGTATCACATTTTTATCTTACTCTATTTCCCAGTTATCACCCAATTTTCCTTTTTCTACCACTGATTTAGGATGTGATTCCCCTTCATGTCATTAGTGTACTGCATCACCCTGTTATGGTCTTGCATTTCTGTTATCACCCTGAATCTCCATGTTATTGCCTGACATCTCCTTGTTATTGGCCTGAATTTCTAGTTATGGCACTACATCAACTTATTTCCCTGCATCACTGCCTTATCACCTTCATCGCCTGCCTATTTCCTGTATCTCCTTGAGATCACCTTGCTTCTCTTTGTTACTGCTTTTATCACCATACTATTACCTACTTTTTCTTGTTATTAGCCTGCCTTTACTTTTAATTGATCTGCTTCCCCTTATAACCCCACATCTCTTTGTCATCAACCTTTTCTCCTTGCTAAAACTGGCATCTCCTTGTTACTCTACAGATTCACAGTGGTATCACTCTGCACCTCCTTGTGATTGTGCTGCATCCCCATGTTACGGCCTGGCATGTCTGTGTTGTCATCTTGGTACTCACTGTTCTCTCCCTGCATCTCCTCGTTTGCAGCCTGAATCTTATAGTCATCCTGAATCTGCTATCACCCAGCATCTAATTGTTATAGATCTGCTTGTTGTTATAACCCTGCATCTCCTAGCTATGACACTGTATCAACTTGTTATTGCCTGATTCTCCTTGTTATTGCACTTCATCAAATATCACCCTGCATAGTCTTTTATCATACTGTATCACGTTATCACTGTTCATCTCCTTTTTATCAGTCACTTCTTTTTATCACCCTGCATATTCATGTTATCATCCTGAATCTCCTGCTTGCGCTACATCGACTTGTTGTTTCCCTGGCACTGCAGTGTCTGTCCTCAGGCATTCACCAACCCTGCTAAACTTATTATAACTTATACTTATTATCACTTATACTTAAGCACAGGACATGAGAATGTCAAGCTCACAGAAGAGGCAGAAAAGATGTAAGTTATGAATTCATAAAAGTGGCCCTCCAAATCACAGGACCCTCTTTGTTAGTGAACTAGAAATAATTTATCTCTCTAGGTCTCAAGTACTCAGAAGGAGTTTATCTCTCTAGGTCTCAAGTACTCAGAAGGAATCTGAGTCACAAACCTTAGAGAGTAAAAGAAATGTAAAAGCCTTGTGGCATGCACACAAGTCTTTCCAAATTGTGTGTTGTGTGTAATCCAGATAATCATCATGAGAATGATTCTGGATGTGACATTTCCCAGTGTCAGGTAGAATTCTCCGCTAACAACATATTCATCCTGGGCATCCTAGGGCTTTAAACCTTTACCTGATTTTCACTTGGTTTTCTGATTTGATCCATCATTTCACATATGTTTGAATATTTGCTCCCTTGGTTTTCTGTTTATGTTTCTGTATATATAAGGATTCAGACAGTGATGGGCATGTGTAAGGTTTGACTTGCACCAAATAAGCCTGGTTCTCAGTTGGGCCCTGAACTTCTTGTGGCATTGCTACTGGTTAGCTTTGTTGATGTTATTTTGGCCTTCTATTGCTGTCACAGAGTTCAGTCTATAGGACTGGGGTCCATTTGGCAATGCAGAACCTTCTGCCAGTATCCCATCAACCAAACGTAATGATCACTTTGCTGTTGACCCACAATTAATAATCAGGCTGCAGATTCACCCACACTCACAAGGCCACAAGGTGGCACTAGTTAATAGCTTTAACAATTCTTCCTCTGGGAAACTCTTCCTGCTAAGCCTGAGGGAGTCCTATCTAATGGGTGTGTCTTGTTGATCCAGGGCAATATGGTAGGAGAGGGTGTGGGTTGGCCATTCTCCAAGTTGCTTCCAGTTTTTGTGGCTCCCAGTCTAAGTTTTTCACTGGGCTTCACTTTCACTGGGGCCCTAGCGCATTTCTGTCCTGTACCGAGATCCTTTTCCCCTGCTCAAAGTACCAGGCCTGCTGGCTGGGCTATTATTTTCTGGTAGGGTTGATTGTTCCCTTTCACTGTGGCCAGAATCCCAACTTCGTCTGCTGTGTGGCTCTGAACCCAGTTGTTTTTGTCTAACCTTTGTTGTCATGATTGCTCCTGTGTCTCTATAGATCCTCTGCCTTCTTTTTCTTGGTAAACACCTATTTTGGAAAATAGCTGAATAGCTGGCTGTTCTTGGGGAAAACATGAGTGTTACTCCTACCACATCATCTTGTCCACATCAACACTTATGCTTATCATTTGACGAAGGTCAGTTTCCTGAATGCAGCAGGTTTGTTTATGTTTCTTAATGCATTTATCCCTCTGTGTTGTTTGGTTGGTGAGCTCTGTTCATTAATGTTCAGAGCGATTATTGATATCTAACTGTTTATTGCCATTTTGTAATTTGTCTTCCAGGTGTTTTTCCAGACTCTACCTTTGGTCTTCTTGTGTTGTAAAGTGGGTTGGTTAGAGTTATCTTTTAACTGGTTTCCATTTTTGTTTCCTTCTTTGCTTTTTCCCGAATACGTGTTTTAAAATTACTGTGAGGTTAGTATTGAGAATTCTATTTTTATTTTGCATTTTTATTTGAAAACATATTAGTCTTATACTCACTCTAACCATCCACATCTTTATTCTCATCTCTCCACTTTGTAAATTTGCCATCTTACTGTTTTTAAGCAGGGTTTATTTACACTTTATAGCATTTTCTTTTTATTTTCTTCTTGAACAGTTTATATGGGGTGGTTTTCATTAATTATTGCTTATGTGAAATTTTTTATCATTCTTTTGTATCTCAATGATTCAAAAATGATCTTGCCTGGTAAAGTATACTGGCTTGAAAATCTTTTTTTTTCATACTTTTAATTGATGCATGGCAAATGGAGACAGAGACAAAGAAGTCAGGCAACTCAAAGCTACCTTTAGTTTGGGGATTTGGCCAGGAATGTCCAGGGTATATTGGACTCCCCTGATGGGCTGAAGGACTGTTCTTTTATAGATGCCACAGTTGTTTTCTTGGCAGGAGTTTTGCAGCCCTTGTGTGACAAAGCTGCATCACACCACACAACTTTCCAGGGGGTCGCTGTTGACTGCTTTCACCTGTTGTTCCAGAAAATTCATGTTTATTTCTTTTTCTGGGAACAGGTGTTTGTGGACTTTCTAGATATCTTTTTTCTGACCTATCATTAATATATCACGCCACTCACTAATGTCCTATAGTGTTTTAGCGGATGGATCCACTGACAATCTTATGGGGACTCCTTTGCATGTGATTCACTTTTCTCTAGTTGCTTTTAAGATTTTTTTCTTTTATTGTCATTTTGATAATAATATGTTTAGATCTGTTAGGGCTTCTGAGTCTGAAGCTTGATACATTCCTCAGATTAGGAACATTCATGACTATTTATTCAATTTTTTTTTCTGTTTCCCAAGGCTGAGAATTTTGAGTTTCTGATGCAGCTCTGAACATTGACACCTTTGCATACCCTTGCATCCACTGCTGCCACTGTGTTTACAGACTCCAGGCCAGCATTTCCATGGTGTTTTTATGAAAAAATAATAAATATTTTCCACTGTGTGGAGGAAATACAAAATGCTCCTACCAGGTCTCCATCCTGATGTCTATCATTTCCTGCTTTTTTAGCTTCAATATTGAGTGGGAATGCCTTCCTCTATTGTTTCACTTTATGTCTTGTCTCTAGATCTTAAGTGAATTTCTTTCAAACAGCATATAGTTGCATTGTGTTTATTAGTGCATCTAGCCACTGCCTGCCTAATCACCTTCATTCCTGCCTACACCTTTCATTTAAAAGAATAATTAAATAAGTCACTACCATAGTCACTAGCATGTAGACCTGAAGCAAAAAAATTAAAAAAGTATGCAAGTATTTTAAGGTATTTACTTGCATTCTTTTAGCCTGTGCTCCAGGAAGTAATTCATAATGTTCTTCTCATTTATCTTTTATGAAGTCCTGGTATGTGAATGTTGAATTTATTATGGTGGTATCACTTATTTTTCTTTTTTTAATCATGATTTTTCGGTGCTGCTTATTTAGCTTTTGTGCATTGATTCCAGTAACGAACACTTTCTGTTTATCAATTAAGTGTTAGACTACTTGCCTTTTACTATTAGTACACTTTATTCTGGTGGAAATAGTGAGGAAAGGAATTAAAACAAATTTAATAGAGGAGCCAGAGGCCACTAGTCAAATTCAACATCTTTCCCTTGCAAGCAGTAGACAGACACTCGCTGAAAATGGTCATACTGAACCAGTTAATTTTCCTCAAAATGTATATGTAAATCGATATTGAAATCTTTGCAGATTTCTTAAACAAAATGCATAAATGATTAATTTCTTTGGAAGGGCTTGAAAAGTGGTTTTAATTTTAAGTGTTTTTCAAAAAGAAAGTCAATGATGGAGAACAGGCATATGAAGAGTTAAGAAACATTATAAGAGGAGAAATAAGAGATTGATAAATACAGATATGTAATAAATAATGTAAATATCAGATTGACAAAGTTGCAAAGGTATTAAATTTGTGTATCCTTGAGCATTTTGAGAATACTAAAGAAGTTACTAAGGTGTGCAATTTGCTAAGGAGGAGTTTGGCTACATTAAAAGCTTGAAAATAATTTTAAATTGTTTTCCTAGAAGAGAAATTCGTAAAATATTCACACCATTACCCTTTTTAATAGTAAAAATATGGTTACTCTGTATCCCCTGCTCCAGTAGCAGCCTGGAAGCACCAAGGTCCCTGTAATGTCTGCAGCCATGACCAGCTTTGATGAGAAGAACTGCATGGCTGACCTCTCACTCAAGCTAAAGGCCACGATCTTCGAATGCAAGCTACAGCACTTGCCTTGGTGCAGGGTCACCAATGAATACCGGCTTTGAGAACAGCTGCTGCCAGTCTTCTGGGAGGCAAAAAGAGAGAGTGCTTGGAGGGCTGTGTGGTTGACAGGACAGAATAAACCACCTGGAAAGGCCAGTAGCCAACAAGTCAGACCACTCTGGGTCAGCCAGTTGACCATCGGTTCTCACCTGTCAGAGCACAGGTTGCTTGAGAGGCAGCATCTGGACTCAGTCTGGCAAGATCCTGTAAACTCTGCACATCCAGGCAAGATGGCTACACTCTGGGTGGAAATCAGCTGCTCCATACTCTCCAGAGCTAGACGGCCTGCTGGAGATGACAGTAGAAGACACCAAGATGGGATTTCTCAGAAATGTCCCTGGAAGGCATGGCCTCAATCTGCAATGTCTGTTTTCTTCTTGCAGGGCTAAAACAGGCCCAGAATTTTGATGTAGGTGGGCTGTGGACTCCAGCATATGCCATGCTACTTGACTCACTTTTCACCTGGTGTCTTCAGGTGTCATGAGGCTGACAGCATTGTACCCAGCATTTGGTTATGTAAACCTCTCCCTTCTGCAAGGTGATGGGATTTGACTACCCAGCCTGTTGTAAGTGATCACCCTGTAACCAAAGCTCCTTTCCTTTCACCCCAGTTTCCCCATCCACTGCTGCCCTAGTTACAATACATCCCCAAACTTCCCTGGGAGGGTTGGTACTCCCTGTGGCTGCACATTTTAGTTTTAGCTTGTTGCCTGATCTCTTTCCTGTTGACTAGCTGAAGTGTGTATTCCATACACTACACTGCAGGGTGTGGACCTTCTACCATTAGAAGAATGATAGCAATGGAAACAGTTCCATCAAAATCGTCTGACCTTTACAGGCTGGGATATCTCAGCATGTCCAGAGAGCTGATTTTTTATCCCTGTCTTATTTTAATGTTTTCACATTTTATTTATGTTTAGAGACGGTAAAACCCCACCAGTTAGGACTTCCTCAGTTATGAGTTAATGTTATTTCAGACGCTGGGAAGAATTTTGCCTTCTTGATTTTTAAAAGGTCTCATCAGTTGGTGTATTCAAATGGCAACACATGCCCTAGTATGAAGACAAAACAAAAATATTCATCCCCATATATGCCTCAGTTATCTAAATGATTCGCTTATCTAAACTATTTAAAAATGAATTATCAGACTAGGATCTGAATTTAGTACTGGTTGAAGTTGCTTTTACTCTACAGTGTGTTTTGCAAATATATTACAACTTTATTTTCCATTTTTTCTAAAGGGAATAATTCTTTTATAGTTCCTATTTGTAGAGCTTTACCTTCTCCAGTATTACATGCTGAACACCTTGCAGATTTTATGTGTACACTGAATAATGCTGAAGATAGACCCTCAAACTGGCTTAGTTACACATCAGTAAAAAAAAGGTCTATGAACAGCAATAGTCCATAAAGTATCATCTGTTTGATAATGTATATAGAAAATTTATGAGGAACTCGATTCAAGGTGACTTGCACATCACTGTCTATGATAACATCAAGTATTTATTTTTGGTGCATAATTCTAAAATATATAAGGCCCACTTGCCCGAACTACTCAGCATAGAATCATCTGTACCATTTCACAGAATTCCTAACAACATTCAGCTTCTTGTAAGTAAAAAGAACCAATGTTCTGTCGACTATAGAAAAAGAATGAAAAAATGACTACAAACAAATGATAAAGCTGAAATGGACTGGCTTAACATTATTTTAAAATATAAATCTACGGATGTGCCCTCGTTGAGTAGAAGTCAGGTGTAGTCCGCGTATATCCCAAGGTCCTTAGTTTATGTGCCGGGGCTAGTGAGGACAACCAACTAACTATGTAAAGTACTTATCCTTTCTATATTTTTCCGCTTGCCTATCTCGGCTGTTCTTAATGGATTTCTATAGCTTCTTTAAAAAATAGAGAGAATCTTGTGCTTGAATGAATCCACTTTGGGTCAAGGAGATGTGTATCTAGTTCTGTCCTCATCGACATTCACCCCACGCACCCGCAGATCTACATGTCCTGCCCAGAAAATTTATATTTTTCTAAAGTCTCAACCACTGAGCTAATTACACCAATAAAGAGGTTATAATTTTAATAAGATTATGTACCAGATGGCACTGATGTGGGAAAAGTTAGAATACATAGTATTTTTTAAATCCACATTTCTCACTAGTTCAAGATAGCACAGTTGGAGTTATTAAACTGACACACAAGAAATAACATCTAAAGCACAATCCAGAAAACTACTTTGAAATATTTCCCTAAGTCAAATAAAACAAAACTCCTAGTACACCCTTTGGCTCGGGCACCAGAAGCATCTAAGGTGAAGACTGTGTGAAGTCCAGAGGTGACATTGGGCCTGAGTCAAAAAGCAAAATCAATGTAAGTAAGTAGAAGTGCTGTTTTATTTCCCTTTCTCCCTGCTTCCCTTCTTTTTTCCTTAAAAATGCTTCTTCCTCCTATCCCTTCCTCTCTCTAATACACAAATCATTAAAAATACAAGATTATTTAACAAAAATCCAGTGCCAGAAACATGTCAGTCACCATGAATGCAATTGGGTGCACTAGGGCCCTAAGTAGACATGCTGTCCACCCTCCTTGAATGAAAAGTCTACTGGAGTAAGGCAGAAATAATGAAGTAGTGATAGGATATGTGGAACGCTCAAAAGACAACTGGCAGGGTTCTATTGCAGTGAGTAATGGGAAGGACCCTCCTTGGAGACTTGTCCATTAGACCCTTTAAGACCAAGGAATGAAATTGGACAGCCAACAGCAGAGCCTGGCAGAGGGAAAAGAGCAGGAGATGCAGCCAAGGCTCTGGCTGAGAGGGGTGATGTGTGCCGTGGGACTGTTCCAGGGGGAAGAGAAGAAGAGGAGCATGAACAGTGCATTTGATTCCAGCTGCTTCTGAGGAGTTTGCATACTTTCTGATAATATGTGATAGATTAAATAGGGGTTACATAGAATCATTTATACATTAAGGTCACTCTGGCTCCTTCGTCCTCTGGAATGAATTGGGTCTCTTGCCAAACCATTGCCAGCCCTCCCTTTGTCTCTCCCTACAGCTATTGCTCCTCCTGTTCCCTCTCCTTGGGCCATCATGGGCAGGGGCCCGCAGTGCTCCTTGGTCAGCATACAGTCTAGAGGTTACAAGTTGGAAATAAATTTTGGAAAATATCTTTTGACTTTCTAGATTTCCCCTGACTCAACTTGGGAAACCTATGGGTGTGGCTCACTCTGAGTTGCAGGCCAGGTCTCAGTTGCTGAGAACCCAGACAGCTCCAGTCCTGACCATGCTGTGGAAGGGTCCCCAGGGCCTATGAAGGTAGCCCCTTGCTACTGGCTACTCCTATTCTGTGTATGTTATTTCCATTTGAGCTTATAGAGACATTTAATGCACTTCCTCTATGGTTCCACTATTTTGGCCACATTACATAGAGGATGTGAAATCTAATTCCAGCTTCTTAGAACCAAAAGCTGCTGACAGAATTACTTTTATCTTCTTATTCCCTCTGTTCTTGTAAAAGAAGATATACTAATTCAAAATAAGGACCTCTGCTATTAAGGTAGATCTGATTCCACCCCATGTTTTCCTCAGAGATAGAATTCACATGCAACCCTTTCAAACTGTATAGTTCAGTGATTAGTGCATTCATGAGGCTGTGCAGCCATCACCACTATCTAATGCCCAAATGTGTTATATGCCAGAAGAATACCATGCACCTATTTGCAGCTCCACCCCATTTCTTCTAGGTGCTAGTACCCAGAGACCACTCACCTACTCTCTGGTTTTTCCTATTCTGGGTATTTCCTGTAAGTGGACTCACAGGGTGTGTGACCTATTGTTTCTGGTGCTGCCCTCCATTCAGTGGCATTGCAGAAAGAAAAGTCTCTGTTGGAGCCCTCTGGACAGCCCTGAGCTGCACCTTCACACAGTCTTCTGCCAAGCCTTGTAGCCCTCCAGTGTCCCAAGTATGATTCCAGGGTCTGTCTCTGCTCCTTGATTCAAGTATATTCATGTGGGAAAGTTTAGTAATGCCTTTATTAGTTTTGTTTTTGCCCTGCAGAGAATGGAAGGGAGGGCAGGGGTTCATTTTTGTCATATTCAGCAGATGTTTTGTTTAGATTTCTTTGGAAATGTCTACTTTCCTCTTTTTATCTTATATTCTTCTTAAGGGTCAGATCGCCAGGTCTCTGGGACATTGGGAGGAGCTGCTTTGAGATAAAACATGCCATCTGATTCCTCTAATTTTCAAATGATCAGGGACAGAGAGGTCGAATGCAGTTCTTGAGGTCACATAGAGGGCAGAAATGATCTGGAGCCTAAGTTACCCCACAGGAATGTGAAAGCGTGTTTAGGAATACTTCAGTACCAAGACTGAAAATATGTTAAACACTTCTGCAGCTTTTTACTCAACAGACAGCTATGTCTCTATATAAGTGCTTTACATATATAGCTCATCTTTTATGAATGTTCCCATTTTATTGATGTGAAAACTGAGAGATATGTAACTTGAAGGTATAACTAGTATATGGTAAAACTGATATTTAAACTAAGCAAGGAGTCTGGATCCAAATTCCATGTTTTTAACTTACCAGTTATAATACAAGTTATATTACTTTCCATGTGGTTCTTTGACTATCTTACAAATACATGCCATGCCCCCGTTTAGGCTGAAAATGTCATTGTTGATATATTTTCTCATATCGGTTTGACCTTGCCAAATTTATTGCCATCATGGAGTATATTAAAATAAAACAAAATTTGCCAACCCAATTCACTTCTTTTCACACATAGGCAATCACTGTGTTTTATGGACATGAATTACAATATATTACTCTTTCTCTGCCTTGTTATCTGTTATGTAACATGGATTAATAATGCAGATCTCCACTCTGTCCTGAAGTTCTCTGCTCTTCAGTACTGACCTTGTATGGTGCCAGGATTCAATCCTGGGAACAGGAATAATGAGAAAAGACACCCCGGGAGAATGACAACCTAAAGATTTTTGAGCTATAAGAAAATGCAGTGTGAAATTCTCTGATAAATGTAGCCCAGAGAAGTCCATGTACTTTATGTGGAAGGTCACAAAATGTGTCCATTATTTTTTAAAAGAATTATAAACATTAAGATCTGTATTCTTCATATTCAGACTTCAAATGCACTACCTTAGGCTATATAATATTCAATATTAAGCATAAAGCATTAGAAATAAGTGAACCAGAAGCAGATTTCTCTCTTCTTTATCAACATCATGACTGAAAGATATTTCGTTTATGATATTTTTTTAATTGCTTAACATTTTTGATGCGTTCTAGTAATATAATCTACTCATAAACTAACAGTGAGGGATGGATTCAGCAAGTCTTTGTAGTAAAACCAATGCTTTGAAAACAGTATCACCTTATTTTTTCTTGTTTTACTAGTTTGAATTGCAATGAATAGTACACAGCTCAGGTCTGCACAGGCAGTGTGAACTCAGGTTTCTCCGGTGTGAACAATTGGAAGCATCTATGTATTGACCTGAAAGAGAATTTTTAAGAGTTCAGCTAACTTTTTCTATCTACAGTATTTAGATTTGGAGAGTGAGGTAGAGTTAAAAATCCATAGATTATTCTCTGATCTTCTTTTAGCCTTATTAATTAATAAAACTGTTAATACTTAACCAGATTTCCTTGGTCAAAAGGACTAGAGTGTTCTTATTACCTTTTTTAAATAAATCTTTTCTATTCCTTAACAATAATAAAAGATTACATTATTGTAATGATCACTGATGAAGATGATATTTACTGAGTATCTACTCTGTTGCAGTTATTGTATCTCATTGATTTACATGAGCTAAATTAATCCTCACAATGCAATGAATCCCTACTTGGAAGATGAGAAATCTAGGATCCAGAATAACTTGCCCCAGTTAATACACCAACTGAATGTTCTAACCAGAGTATGAAGCTCTAGCTAAGGTTGGTGAAATGATTCAGATATAGATGCAAATTGGGATGAAATGGAGGGAATAACCTGACACTCATTGTTAGAGAACATTTTCCTAAGAAAATCATGAACCGTTTCCTCAAGAGTGAATTTAAATGGATGTGTGTAATGTTCATGTTAGTGTTTGTTTTTAACAAAACCCTGAAGAGAGGCCAAGTTATAGAAGGAAGTAGGTTCAGAGTCTGATGCTACTGTTCTAGTCTTTTTGTCATTGAAATTTTTTCCTTCTCATGTACAAAATAGCATATATCTATTTCAAAGACCTTAAAAATAAAATTGTGCAATATCCAAATCATTATTAACTTTTCAAAACTTGGAATTTATATTTCTGGACACCAGAAAATGGTTTGTAAACACACACGAATACATACCTGTCTTGTTTTTAAGCTGAGAATCCGTAATTCTTTTTCCATTTTGAAATATTTCCCTGTCAGTATTCTTTTTAACAGTCTCAGAATACTTTCTGGCATGGTACAGCAAAGTGTATTTAAACAACACATGCGAAATAATAAAACTCAACCATTATTGAAACTATACACACAATTAACTTAAAATGAATTAAACACTTGAATGTGAGACCTGAAACCATAAAAGTCTTAGAAGAAAGTATTTTGAATATTAACCTCTTATCAGTTATATGATTTTCAAATATCTTTTCCATTGTAAGTCATTCGTACAAGGGGTTAATATCCAAAATATGATGTTTAGAAAACTCCTAGAATTCAATTAAAATTCAGTTAAGTAATAAATAGGCAGAGGTCTGAGTGTATGTATGCCACAGAAGACATATAAGTTGTCAACAGATACATGAAAAGAAGTTCAACATTACTAGTCATCAGGGCTATGCATATCAAAACACAGTGAGATGTTAAATTGGCAGTTATCCAAAATACAAGAAACGACAAATTTTCTTAAAGATTTAGAGAAGGGAAGGGGAAGTCTTGTAGTACACTTGGTCGGAATGTAAATTGGTACAGCCGCTTTTGAAAAAATTAAAAATATATGCCATATGATCCAGTAGTTCCCCTTGGGTATTTATCTTAGGAGAAGAAAAAGAGGAACTGGTAAAAGATATATGTAAACTTATATTCATTGCAGCATTATTCAGAATCTCCAAGATATGGAAACAAAGTGTCCAATTATGTATGAATGAATAAAAAGATAGTTTGTGTGTGTATCAATATTTCAGGCATCAACAGACAGCATATACAATGTTGGTACCAACAAGCTATTCCATATATAGCCTATGTGTGTACCAGGCTATGCTGTCTAGGTTCATGTAAGTACATTTTAATATTCTCACAATGAAAAAATGGTCTATTAATGTAATTCTCAGAAGTTATCCCTATCATTGACACATTACTGTAGGTACATGTCACATACTATTCAATGATGAAAGTGAGAACAAGCCATTTATTACAAAGCGAATGAAACTTTAAGAAACAATGCTGGGAAAAGAGTAAGATGGCATCTATGGAAAGCAGACACTGAGATGATGCACAGGTAACAAACAGAAACAGTTTTTCAGAGCCAACACAGAAAAAGGAATATTTTTTTTCTGCTTGGTCATTGGTTTGAACAACTTGGACAACAGACGACTAACAGCCAGCTCTACAAGTGGGTGAGAAGCATGGGGAGTCAACAAAGAAAACAGCAGCAAAGGGGAGCCTCTATAAAGGAGATTTTTGCTGTGTGGATGTGATCTGTCTTCCTCTACCAGAGCCCAACTGGAGCTGCACCAACAATCTGAAGAGTGCAATACAGTCATTGTGTCCTTCAGCATCCACCTGGGATTTGAGATAGTAGGATTTGACTGCTGAGTCCCTTTACTCTCGGTGCAGACTTCAGGAGAAGCCCCACTGATCTACTGCGGTGCAAACTGAGTCAGAGCAGGGAGCCACAAACCTGAGACACACTAATCAACACTGCCAGCAAC
>RJWH01007735.1:0-37037 GCA_004363575.1 Solenodon paradoxus | reverse complement strand
CGTGTACTTTCTACGCACCAGGAATTCAGACATAGGCCCCTCATTTCAGTTATTCCTCAGTACTCAGGACCCAGTGCATCTGGCACAAGGAAAAGGAATCTTAGTAAGGTTAAGTCACTCATCCAAAAGTCACTGAGCTGTGTGTGCACCCTGGTGGCCTAGTGGTCTAGCACACCTCGGGAGCAGTCTCACATACATCCCAAGGTCCCGGGTTCAAGACCTGGGGTCAGGGAGGAACTACCAATGTTGAACAACTAAATAAAATTAAGTGCTTCTTCCTCCTCTTTCCTCCTGCCTGCCTGCCTGCTCACCTTCATTCCTGCCTGCAACTTTCCTTTAAAACAAACCAAAACAAAAAAGAAAGTCACAGAGCTGACTTCTGAGCCTGAACTCTTGGCCATCTCACTGTACCAAAAGGTTGAACCTTAAAGAGTAGACAGAGAAACCCAAACAGCTCCCGGAGCTGAAAGCCATCTCTTGCTGAGAGTCGAAAGATAGCTCCGCAGGCTCCAGGAGGAGTGGTTTGTGGCAGGAGAGCATGGAGCGCAGGAAGTGAAGACGCCACTGTTCAGTTCTACAAGTCTGAAACCGCGCGTGTGGCTTGAGGTAGGTCATAAACACTGAATCAACAATGGACGGAGCAGCTGGGCCATGAGACCAGGGAATGAGTCCATCAGCCAGGTGTAAGGAATGCTGCAGCTTAAACTCATCAATCACCAGCAGTTTACTGGGCCTTGGGATAGAGAGGCCATAGGGAGTGGTGGGGACTGGGGCAAAACTGACAGGCACCTGACCCAGGAAGAAGTAAGTCCTATAGCTGATAGTGGCATGAAGACTTGTGAATTCACTGCTGCCAGTCTTCTAAACTTTCAAGAGAATCTGAAACATCTGGAGTTCTGTGAGAGATCTCTTCATTTTTAAATGTTGGTAACTTATTTTAAATTGACAACACTGTGTATTTGCCAACATTATACAACTCCTTATACTGAATATCTGCACCCTGGGCAGCTTCTTGGGAATCTCTGAATTAGGCAAATGCCGGCAAGTCTTCACATACACAGAGAGCTCTAGCTTCTGTAATGCCCATTAGCAGAGGGCATGTTCTGGGCCGTCTTAAAAGTGAATCAAATAAAGACGCTATTACAACAGTCAAAAGACATTTATGTAAAAACAAAGCAGTTCTAATAAGAGAAAAGAGGTATCAGAGTGTAGAGTTTACCTTTTGTAAAAAGCTCTGGGTGATTTTCTAGCCCTGGGAAATAGGCAATGTGGAATCCAGGTTGGGACAGAAGGTGCAGGTTGGGAGAGGACCGCAAATGGGAGATAGCGTCCCGGGAAGTGACAATGGGAAAGGAAGGCAGGCTACAGTCGTCGGCAGGTATCCCCAGTTGAGGATAAGAGCAGGGGTCACAGATGGGCAAAAAGGGCGTTACTCAGGTCCCAGCTGAAGATAGATCTTCTGGGATTTAGAGAACATCAGTCGAGTCATAGGAATGAAAGTCAGGTTGCAAAAGGTTTGGAAAAGGGATGAGTCAGAAGAAGAGGGAATGGTGGAGGCCAACGATGGGGCTCTATGACTAGACCCTGGTCTCCAGAATGGAGGGGATGAGTCCCTATCTTGTCTGTGACCTTACAGAGCCCATGTTCTCGCTTTCTTTCATCCTATTTGAGTTTCCTAGTCTAGAGGTAGCAGTAGCAATCTCATGGCTTACTTAGTTATTGTTCTAAATGTTTGACATTGTGATTTATTTAATCATCACAACTACCCCAGGAAGTAGAGATGATCATAGCTGCCATTTTATGGAAGGAGGAAGCCGAAGCGGAGTAGTGATATAATTTGTCCAAGCCACACATCCATTGAACTGTGTAGTGGATGTTGCAGCCAAGCATTCTGGTTCCAGAGTCACTTCAGCTTCCCCTTTTCCTGTCACCTCTGAGGTCTCTTAGCGCCGGCAGGCTCTTTTGTTAGAATGGCTGGTCGGCCATGTTTTGTAGTGAAGGAAGCAGCGAAGAAAATTCTCGACTGTAGGAGGAAAAGATCACTTACACATCAGCGGTCCTCGGGGAATCCTCTCAAGAGTTTCATCCACATCTTTCAACTGCTTTTTTTGGAGGGAAGGGGTGGCGGGGTGGGGTACCTTTCTGAAGATATACATGCTTCCATTTTTTTTCCAACTGGGCATTCCTGTGCTGTTTGCCATATTTCCTATCATTTTTAATGAATCGCTAGTTTGAGTAGGACTTAGTCTTGAATAAACCCTCTCAGTGGCATGTTGGAGTTCTCGAAGGCGCTCCCTGCCCCCATTATCTCCTGTTTATTTTTAAATGCATACCTTAGCATCTTTAACATCATCATCTCCGCTATTATGCACAGAATTGCAGCCAGCAGCTCGGTTGTGGTGATTGGTCCCATCAGGCAGGTGTGAGAGTCGATTGTATGAGAACACAACCAGTTCGCGTTCTCTCTCCTCAAGTCGAGAGCTCAAAGGAAGACGGGAGGCATTTAGTCTCTCTTGGTTGACGCATCCAGTTCTGTAGCCCCTTGGCATCTTAGAGAGTGGGCTACTCTGCTCCCTGTTGAACTGAGCGCTGTTCCTGATTCTGCTGAAGTTCCAGCACGTGGCAGGTCTTCCTGCCCCTTGTGGTCTGCCTGGGTCTGCGTCGCGAGGACTGGCGCTGAGAGAATAGTCCTTGCGCCATTCTCCTCCATACGGGAGGGCCTATTCTTGAGAGCTGTCTGCTGAACGCTCCCACTCCTGTCCATCTGACACTGGTTTCTGGGTGTCCCGCTGATCGCTGTTCCCATTGCCAAATCGGTCGCATCCGAGATGCTGCCCTGAGCTGCAGCACCTGCAGCGACACGGGCCCGTTTAACCACACACTCCCAGCTGAGAGTTACCAAGAGGTGCTGTCATCCATCCAGCAGTCCTCTCTTTCTGACGCCCGGCATGTCTCCAGTTGTTCGCTGTTGAATAACACAACCGTGAACATCCTTGTAGTGAAATCTCTGTCCTCGTTTCTGTTTTCTGGGGTAAATTCTTAGAAGTCACCTTGTAGACTGTGAGGAGCGGCCTTGTCGGAGGTGGGGTGAACACTAACGTGGCTAGTGCCGAGCGGAGATCCGGAGGCAGCTGGTGTGGTGACGAAAGCACTGGGCCAGCGTGCAGAGGCCTGGACTCAAGACCCGACTGTCCTGCCAGTGGGCGGGACTTTGGGCAAGTTCTTTGGCTCATTTCCCTTCCTTCCCCTCTTTTGTAAAATGAGCCCTGTTATGCATCTGCACAGAAGCGACGCTGCAGCTCTTCCTCAGTCTCTCAGTCCTGTAGGTAGGTGTAGAAGAAGGGTACATTCGCCGGATCCACGTGGACGTGTCTAACAGCGGGCATCCGTTTCTGCAGTGGTGACGGCCTACTTGAGAATTGTCCACTGGTTCAAAGAAGCTATCGCTGTCCTGTACGATAAGAGAAGAAAACCCTCGTTTACTACGTGGAGTCTGGTTTATTTTTAGGCCTCTGATAGATGGATAGAGATCCACGAAGCTTCCTCCACATATTGCCAATTACTCCCATATTAATTTCACTCTTGTATCTTTACAGGAAAACTTTATGGTAATGTTCCTTTTATAGAAGAGAGACACAGACATCGGTATGAGGTATGGCTTTCGCACTGATTGTTATGAAATGTAGATGCTGCTTGTCGGCAACCCCAGTGATGACAAAAGGGCCTTTGAAAAGGGTGCCCAGCCAGCTGCAGGGTGTCCAAAGGGCTCAGGGGAGGGCCATCAATTTTCTCAGAGGTGATGGTGGGTGGCCGTGGGGAGACTACTCTTTTTGGCGTTCCAGAGGCAAAATCTTTAAATACATGCACATGGAGACATAACAAATTCTGTGTTATCCTAACTGCTGTCTCTTAGACCAAGATAAGGTTGCGATCCCTTTTCCTTAACCCCTGTCCTCAATTTTAGTTAGGTTTCAGAAAGGGACTTGCATCTTCTGTAAAGGAATCAAATGCCTCCCCTTGGGATGGGGGTGCCTCTCTGGGTATCACGTGAAAAATTTTGGGTTTGAGAACCTCTTCGGAAGTCCGCATTGAGCATGAGTCTTAGTGTCACATGATTAAAAGGAGTTATTGTTGAGTTTGCCACCTGAGAAGCACAGGCTCCGGAAAAAGCTGACGGTCTAGACCAGGGTTAGTGTATTCATTATGATGCAAAAAACCAAAATCCCTGCCCATTATTTTTTCAAAGCAGACTAAACAGTAAGGAAATTTGTTATTTCAGAGGCTAGGCAGGCTCCAGGCATAGTATCATCAGGCCTCCTGCTGTCTCTGGGATTCTCTTGTCCCTGCACTCTCCTGTGTGTATGCCTGCTCTGCCCTCAGGCTGGTCTTCCTCATAGTCGCAAGGTGGCTGCCAGCAGTAAATGAAACCATGCATCTCCTACACATGGGAGTTTGTCTTCAGTTAGATTGGGCCAACTGAAATTAGTTGCCCACTTGTGAACTAGGAACCGTTACCAAGGCAGGGCTGAACATTGTGACTTACTTAAACCAAGGTTCTTATATCATTTATCTGCCAAGAGAGATGGGTTTATCGTGTTTGACTTAGGATCAACTTCTAGAATGGGGGAGACTGAGTTTCATGGGCCATGTGGGGGTGGAATAAATACCAGAACAAACTTGGGTGTTCTGTTTTGAAGAATCAGTGGGAATTGTTGTTAGATAGGCTACTCATACTATCACTATAATTAGGGAACATACTTTACTGAATGCGGGTCATTTTGATCTTATTTTCACTAGGAATTGACTCAACTATTGAGTTACTTTACCTAAATGATGATGATAAGAAGGTATAAGAACTACTAGTGTGTGTGGACATTCATTCATTCATTCATTCATTCACACTTTCTTTATATCTGATACATACTGGAGATGGAAGGGAGAAAGATTTGTATCGTCTCCTTCCTGTTAGGGAGCTGACAGTGAGAATTGGAGAAGATAAACATAAGATAACAGAATAATTATGGATTAACTCATATATAAGACAAGGTTTATTATCTAGAATATATAAAAATCTCTTACAACCCAATAATAAGTAATGACAAAGGCTCTGAATAGACACTTTCCCAAAGATATAAAAATGACCAGTAAGTAAAGAAAAAGATATTCAGCATCATTTGTCATCAGGGAAATGAAAATCAAAACCACAAAGAGGTACCACTTCACAGCTATTAAGATGACTATAATCAAGTGACAGATGACATGAGTTGGCGAGAACGCGGAGTAATTGGAATCCTCCCGTACTGCTGGTAGCATTGTAAAATGGTGTAGCCACTTTGCAGAATCACCCAGCACTTCCTTAAAAGGGTAAAATAGAGTTATCACATGACCCAGTAATTCCATCCCTAAGTATCTATTCAAGAGAAATGAAATACATGCCTCCACATAGTTGGACAAGTTGCTACACAAATGGTCATAGCAGCATGATTCATAATGGCCAAAAAAGTAGGAACAACCCAAATTCCTATTCACTGATGAATGGTTAAGGACAAGGTGGTCTATTCATGCAGTGAAATACGGTCTGACGATGAAAATAAATGAAGTACGCATACACACTACAACATAGGAGAACCTAGAACATGTAATGCTAAGTGGAAGAAGGCAGTCACAAAATAGATCACATACTGTATGATTCCACTAGCATGAAAGTCCGGAACAGGCCAATCTGTAGAGCTAGAATGTAGATTAGCGGTCGCGTAGGGCTGGGGAGTGATGCGGGAATTGGGGGATACTTGTTAAAAGGTACAGGATTTATTTTTGGATTGATTGTGCTCATGGATGTACTTGTCTGCGAATGTGTTAACAACCCTCGGGTTAGACACTGGGTGAATTGTATAGAAAGAGCCCTTATGGCCAGGCATGCGCAGTCTAACATTATTTCCTCCTTGGCCCCTAGCAGGAGTGTTTGCCAATCCCTGTTTTAGACCCACACGTATGCACTTCATTTAACTCACTTGGACTTAACATTTTCAAGTTCCTGTTAAAAGTAAAAGTGTATGGAGTTAGAATAAGAGGTGGGACCTCACTTTGATTTTCAGTGAGGAAGCGCTGCTGTGGAAGGGGAGATGGAAAAGGAGGCTTTTAGTTGGGAAAGGGCTGGTGATGAGACAGATGAGTGAGGGGAAGGACTGTAAACCAATTCCTTGAGGTATCGTCTATAACCAATATTGTAGGAGAAAAATTGTTCCAAGCTTCTCTCTGGAGCTTTCATGTAACTATAGATAGAAGGCATTGGGGTTAGTCATAAGAGAAATAAGATAGTTTCAATCCTCAAGCAGATTTGTGACTTGGAGAAAGATAGTTAATTACACATAACTCAAGGGAAGAAGCAAATATGGGAGCAGCTATAAATAGCTGGTCTCAAGGTACCAAGTCAGAATATCTATGTCACAATTCTAGTTTTGAGTCTTTGGGCAATAGAATGTTGGCCTCCCAGATTTAGGGCTATTGTTAGACTATTTCTCAGGCTCATAAGAATTTCAAGACTTTGAGCGTTCTTGAAATGAACTGCTAGTTAGAACCTCATGGAGATGGAAAACCCACTCAGTTAATGGAGGACATTCTCATAAGCTGATAATGTCTGTTACTCTGCTGTCTAAAGACACCTAATTTTATGTTTTTCAGGTGAACCCTAATCTGATCAACGAATTTGAAAAGAATGACTTAAGTTTTGTAGGTCATGATGTTGGTGGTGAGAGAATGGAAATCATCGAGTTGGCAAGTAAGTGGACTTTTGGTTTTTGAAAATTTTCTCGATGAGCTACCATCTTGCTGTTGACCATAGACATATGAAGATATAACTTGAGATCCATTTCGTTTGTTCTCTCTTTTGAAATAAAAATGTAACTAAACATAAGTAATATGCACTAAATACAAAGTGCATGAAAAAAATATTGCTTATAATCCTAATTATTTTGAGGCCTATTGGTCTGAACCTGCCGCAAAATGATGCATGGTTGAGAGTCTAGCTTTCTTACTGTCCCTGCACCTTTCTGTACTTCCCTTGTTGCTGGCCTCTAGGTCAGGTTCTCTGGGAAAGACAGGCAGCTCACTGTTGACCAGCACGCTGATCTCCACCATCTTTGAGGAAGAAATGGCCCAGTGCCCTCCTCTCTCCTGCTGACTGGTATCTAAGTCTTGTGTAGGATCCCTCATTCTCCCTGGTATCTGCCTTTTCCTGTTGCTTATGCTCCACTGTCAAGCGCAGGCCCTTTGTTTACCTTTGGAACACTTCCCACTGCACTCAGAAGTTCTTAGTGTGACCAAACACAACACAGAGGGATTGGCCTTCTGTTGAGGAAGACCAGTGAAGTTGTTTGTGGCTGTGCCAGGACTCTCAAAAGCACAGGTACAAACTCTACCTCTGTTATTATGAGACAAGATGATGTCTTCTCATTTAGAGGTGCAAGGACATGGGAAACCTGTGGGTGTAGCAGACCTCAGCGCTTTCTCTTGGCATTCTAGCCCTGGGGTTGGCAAATGATGACTTCTGGACCACATTCAGTCTGCTGACTCCTTTTATGTGACCTATGAACTAAGAATGGCCTTAACATTTTTAAATGGCTAAAAAACAATCATATTTGTAACACGTGACAGTGATAGGAAATTTCAGTGTCCTTAATAAAGTTTTATTGGCACACAGCCCTGGGAAGTCATTTATGTATTGTCTGTAACTGCTTTTAGGCTGCGATGGCAGAGCCATGTCACTGGGGGACGAGCCCTTATCCTTGCACAGTCTAGCATTATTATTTGCTACTTGGCCCCTAACAGGAATGTTTGCCAGTCCCTGTGCACATGTGTGTACTTCATTTAACTCACTTGGACTTCGCATTTTCAGGTTCCTGTTTGCCTATCTGAATGTTCTCCAGACACTTCCAACTCATTCACAGTGACATTTACATGCTGTCCACACTCGTTCTTCGTCCTGACTCTTTCTGTCATGGTATCATTCATCTCCTTGAATAGGTTTCCTCACCCTCCTCACCACTGACCTCTAGGGCAGGATCATTCTTGCCTGTGGACTCTGCCCTGAGCTCTGTAGGATGTGTGACAGATTCCCTGGTCTCTACGCATGGCTGACCAGTAGCACGCATTCCCCCAAGTTGTGACAACCCCAGACATCTCCAGACATGGCCATATGTCCCTGGGGGGCACATTCACCCCTGGTTGGAATCACTGTCCTAGACCACCAGGCTGGAAATTGGATTTATTTAAACTCTTCTTCCCCTTCATACCTGCAACTTGTAATTAGTTGTCAAGTCCAGTCGGTTCAGTTTCTGACAAAAGAGCAAGTTTGGATTTGCATTCCCATCTGACACCCTAGTCCCAGTGCCTGGTGACTGCTCCAGACTAGTCCTCAGGCTCCTTCCTGCCTCCAGGCTCTCCCTCTCTCCAAGGCCATCTCCTGAGGCCAGGGCTCTGTCTGCAGTACACGTGACACCAGCCTTCTGGTGTCTGTTGAATGCTTAGCAAATACGGACTCCTCTACAGTGGTAGCATAATTTTCTAGAACTTACCTATTCACCCTATATACTGTAGGCTCCAGGACTAATTACCCTTCTTCTAACTTTTCCTGCTTCTGTTGCTATCTCAGCCCATGTCACTATTCTCCACTTCAGAGTCCTTTTTCTGTTCCTTTTTCTTTCTGTCTCTAATCTGTTCAGGTGCTTCAGTCTCAAGCAGGGAGAATTGAAGTTGGGGAAGCCTCTTTTGAATGCAGTAGCATGTTACCTGGACCCTGAAAGAAGGAAAGCAATGGACATTGAGTGTGTCCTCACTAGATGCTTCTCACAAGACCCCTTGCTAGGGACTCCGTGTGCCTTATGTAATTTGCAAGGCAGGTGACATTTTCCCCACTTCACAGATAAGGAGATGGGACTGCAAAGGGGTTAAGGACCCTGCGAGAGCTATCCAGCTCCCCTGGCAGGTTGGAACCAACCCAGGCCTTGCCTCCGTCTGCCACCACCACTGTGGATTTTGCTGTTCCTCTTGTTTTTTTGGCCATTCCACCTAAGATTATCTATTCTTGCCTGAAGTTTTGAATTAGATCATGAGGATGTCTTTCTGATGGAAATGCCCATCATTTAGAATTGTTGTAGTGTGGATCAGTGCTTGGTTTTGAAGTCTTCTAAGTCGTTTTGGTATGTGAGAAGGCAGAGAATTTCTTAAGCTTATTACTATTTTTTAAAAATTTGTTCAACTACTTATTCTCTTTTAATTCTCCTGGTTTTCATTACTGTCAGCAAATACTAAGAAAGCTCTTTCATCACAAGGATTCGTTTTGCATTGACACTTTCAAATATTGTGGGACTTGGAAAGAAAATGAGAGCTGCTGTAAAACCTTGCCATTTTCAAAAGCTGACTGTGAGGCAATTCATTTAATTAAGGAAAATTCTCCAGAAGATTTTGATCTTAGCTACCTCTTAAAAGCAGATCCACAATGTCTACATTTCTAAAAAGGAACAGCAAAGCTTGGAATTAGTAGAATGTCAGAATTTGGTTCAAAGCAATTAAGAGTATTCTTTAAAAGATAGTTTATCTGATTGATAGAACACTGTCAAAATGAAGACTCTTTGGTCTCTTTTTTCACATTGGCACTGGGAAGTTTTGGGATAAAGTGATTCAGAGCAGCAATCCATTCCTTCAGATATTCTGTCCTGGTTATGACGTGCTCCATCGCTCAGCTTCTGTCTGTGGTGGGACGAAAACACAGTTGCTGTCTCCTTTCAAAGACATCCTGGGTGCTGTGTGGAAAGATCCAGCATGTCTGAAATTTAAAGCTACATTGCATAGTTTCTTTTTGAAGTATCGATGTGTTCTCTTCTTTCCTCGAAAGGGAAATGTTTTCTGGAGATGGTGACAGTCCCCTCACCAAGCTCTCATACCCTGAAGTCCCTCTAATTCAAGGAATCTTCCTAGGTGTGATGTAGAGAATTTCGACACTGCATGTTTCTAATTGCAGACCTGTCTGAAAGAATCTGCTCTGGTGATAGCGACATTCTGCCCTGTTCAATGTGACAGTCCCTAGCAGTCTGTGGCTACTGAGCTCTTGAAATGTACTTAATTCATTTGAATGATTTTAATTGCCCCATGTGACTAGGGGCTACCATTTCCTATAGCAGAGCCTTAAATGTTATCCTTAGGCGAGTGGCCATTCCCCTTCACGCATCATTTCCCCTCCCACCCCTGAGGCAGTGGCTTCGGGTCTCCAGTGGTGAGTGACGGGGGTTCGTGAGTTATGATTTTGAATTCCGTATTATATTCCGAGATCATTTGATAAAGCTTCTCATTGAAAGGTTTAAAGTTATATCTGCTTCCCCTAAAAAAAAGTATATTCTGTCATCTTCAGTTTGATGATTATATTTATATCAATGAAGGTTATTTTGAAAGTAGAGAAAACAACACAATAGCCGTACTCTGTACTCTAGCAATTAGGGAATTAGAGACTTGCCAATTTCTAATTAGCAGTTGCTTTCTAATATCAGAAGCAACATAACATTTGAGAGTTCTGACTGGGGGAAGGACTTTTTAATCCTAGAAAAAAATCTACCCACATTGAGAAGTGACACTCATTGGATTTTTTTACCATTGCCAGACAGCGAATTCCAGATTCCTGGGAAAAGCTACTTTTCTGTTCCTACACAGGCTTCTTACAACCCCTAATATGACAAGAGTTTAAGCTTTCCTCCTGATACTATAACGTATGCTCACATGCTATAGAACCGTATGGAGAATATCAAAACATCTTGGACTGTCACCACCCCAGCCAGAACCACTGTTAACACGTTGAAACCCCACCCTTTTACCACTCGGGGACTCTTCATCACAAGTGCTACATTGACGTCGGCTGAAATATGAGTGTCAGTGCAGTTGAAGAGCCACCGACAACTGTGACTTGAAAAGCAGTTGGCCTTACTGCCTTCCCAGGGGACTCTTCCCTAGGGCAAGGAAACCTTGTAGAAAATGGCTCAAAGCTGTGTAAGAGAATGACCTACAGTTAGCCTACCGTGTGAGGGAGGACGTGGAACCAACCTAAGCCCCAGAAGGACCCTCAAAAAGCAGGCAGATTTTGGGAAAGCCGAATCCATCTTGCCACTCAACATTTTTGGCTTAACTTTGCTTGCTCTAACACCTGAGCAAATAAAAGACGAGCTCTCTTATTCCGTGACTTGTGTTTCACAAATCTGTGCAGACGGATCATGAAAGTTATTGGGCTATGTTAATAACAAGTTAGAGGCATCTTACCATTGAGTGAGTTTTCTTCTTCAAAGATAAGACTTTTCAAGCAATTCTCATGTGCATCTGCTTCAACCGCATTACTTTTGTTCTCATTTCAGATCACCCTTATTTTGTTGGTGTCCAGTTCCATCCTGAGTTTTCTTCTAGACCGATGAAGCCTTCCCCTCCATACCTAGGACTACTCCTTGCAGCAACTGGAAGCTTGGACGCTTATGTGCAACAGGGATGCAAACTGTCTCCCAGGTAGCCCGCTCTCTACTCTTAGCAATAACCCAAGATGCATTAACTTCCTTAGGTTCCTCATGAAATTTGTTACCATTAATGGATTTTTTTCTAAGTGAAGAATTATTTTTCCCTTATCAAATATAATTTGTTCTCAATGCAAATGATGTAATTACTTCGACAATAGTAACATATCAGCTTTCCAAATCATGCTGATATGGAATGTTATTTTAGAAACTGTTGTCATTTGGTAAGTGAAAAATGGGATTTTATTTCGTTGACTGTTTGAGTAACAAATGTATGTGAACATTTGATATGTTTAATGTTTATTGGCTTTATGAATAGCCTCTTTATATTCTTTGCCTATTTTTCCCTTCTGTTGTTGTATCCTTTTTTATTTTTAATTAGTAAGCTCTTTATATATGAAGGACATCGACCCTTTGTTAGGTTGCAAATCTTTTTTCAAACTGATTTTGCTTGTGTTCTAAGTTGTTAGTGATACTTCTCATTTTCTTTCAACAGTTTTAAATAAGGACTTTATGTAGTCTTTATATGTTTTTTGAACATATTGAGTCAAATCTTTTACTTTTGTGGATCTTGTCGTTATGCCTAAAATCTTTTCCTGTCAAAGGTCATGTAAATATGGTGTGCCCTGGTGGATCAGGCGCAATCCATATATATTCCAAGATCCCGGGTTCGTGACTCAGGGTAGGGCAACCAACCAAGATGACCAACTAAATACAATAATCTTTTTCTAAAACAGGAAATGTGCAGACAGGAATAAAGGTAAGTAGACAGGCAGGCAGGAAGAGAGGAGGAAAAGCATTGTATTTTATTTTATTTTTATTTAGTTGTTCACACTGGTTGTTCCCCCCTGGACCTGGGACTTGAACCCAAGGGGATATGGCCTGCACTCCTTTGGAGGTGATTGATCTAACCATTTAAAAATGTTCCTTCCTCTTCTTTTTTCCTGCCTTGCCTATCTCTGCTCATCTTCCTTCCTGCCTGCACTGTTCCTTAAAAAAATTCCATAATGATCTCAAAAAAATCGTTTTTAAAGACCAATTAAAAAAGGACAAACCCAATGTGTTAGATGGGTCAAATAAGGATTATCACTAGATACCAAAACCAGTGGCTGAGAGATTGAAAACAGGATATTCACATGTTCTCAAAAGCGTCACCAGAGGTGATCAGTTACAAAGCCTGGTTTTCGGACTTAGCACCTCATATCACTTTTCCACGTCGCTCGTGCTATTGAATGGCTGCATGTGTCAGTGGCCACTCAGCACACCGCTACACTAGGGCCGTCTTTTGTCCCGGCCACTGTGCTGGGCCTGAGAGAACCAAGGGCTTCAGAACACATTCTCTGTCCTCGGACCCTCACGTGGGAGTGGAACTACATTTTAGGGGAGACACACAACCTTCTGGGGATGTGATCGCAGCTGTGGACCCACTTTTTGGAAGACCACACATATACCGATGGAATGTCGTTTCCTGAAAGCCCCTCAGCTGAAGACTATTTTCCCAGTCCTCCAATATAAACCGCCAGCTAAGAAAGGATGCTGGTCTGCAAGTGCTCAGCTCCCTTGCTGTGGGAAATGCTGGCATTCTGGCTTGTTCTCTCTTTTCTGGCACACCCCAGGATGCTCCCAGGCTCCCAGGCTCGTGGCTGACATCAGGACAGACGTCTTCCCGCCAGTGGCCCCACTGTCCACATGCTTCACTGGACTCCTCTCCTTCCCTCTCTGTCATTGTCAGCAGGTCCCGGAGAGTCCTGGGCTGGAATCCACCCCCAAGGTGCTGCCCTGCTGCAGGGGAGTGAGGCTGGGCCTCGATGCCAAGGCTCTGGAGGTTGAATTTGCTGAGCTGTAACCAGCTCTTGTATTTCCCAGCTGGCTCTGACCTCACGCCTGTGCATTGTGTCTTTATAAAGAGATGGTAATACCCACTGTTTCACACTGTGGGTATGAAGGTGAAGAAGCATGAGCCCTACAGAAATGTAAAGCAGTTAGCCCCAGGTCTGGGCTGCGGGAAGAAATTTAAGTGGGGCTAATTGTTATTATTGTTATTATTCTATTATTCTATTCATTTGACCCTCATTCTGGTCTCCTTCATTCCTTGCCTGCTTAGTCTCTCCAGCTTTCCTCCTCTTAATCCAGCTTCTGCTGGCAGGGTGAGCTGGCATTGTGCTGGAGCTTACCACTCTCGATGGCTTCCCTTGACTGCAGGGTGAAATGTGCACAAATCCATACAGAACAGCATGTCATCCCCTGATCTCCCCAGAGGCTTTCATGCCTTTGCCTCAGCTCACGCCGCTCTCTTGATAAATAGTCCTGAACAGCTTAGAGAGTGGAGTACCGATCTGTGTTCCTGTTAGGCTCCTGCTGAGGGGGCCGTTGCTGTGGGCATCAGGTGGGAGTGATCCCACCGCTGTACCCCCAGCCCCTGCCCAGTGGGTCGGGGGTGCATTTTCCAACACTCCTTTGCACCTGACATCGCCTTGTCTGTTTGGTTTTTTTAAGGCCGCATGGTTGGCGTTGCCAGGGGCCGTTCTGGGAATGCATGGTGCAAACATTTTCTCTCTGAGGGGCCACTAGAGCCCGTGGAGCCTGTGCTGTGGATTTCATTTCTGGCTTTGTCCCTTCCTGGGTAATTGCTCCGAAGTCCCCACTCCTCACCCTCACGAGCTTCGGCCTAAATACTACCCCAGCCCACTCCCCGCCCTTTGTTATATTTCAAGCAAAAGCGAACTGGGAAGAAAAGATTCTTTTCTTGCTTTCTTTTTTAATAGTTCTTTTCAACATCGTTTAAGACTGTTCCCCCCCGTGACTGACACCAATCTATACCTTGCGACTTTTCCTGGTGAAGGACTGTTACTAAAGCACATTGAGGCCACCTTCCCTTGGGGACTCAGTGTTGGATAAAAGGTGTTCTTCATCTCTTTATTGATAGAGATTCAGCGCAGTGCTGGTGAGCTGGTGGCAGCCTGCGATGGAGTTGATAGTCATATAGACTATGGCGCTCTCACTACCTTACTGGGCCTGTATTTTGTCGCTTAGCTATTCAGTGCAAAACTCACTCAAAGCATACTCAGTTTTGCATTCCATGGCTCTAACATTTGATGGCTTCCAGGGGCTCTTTGAGCAGGAAGGAAGCGTTGTACTAACGATGCTTTGGGGAAAGCTGTGTGCCTGGCAACCTGTTTTAAAACATGCCTTTTCCACATGAAATGGATTTTGATTGAAAGTATTGTAGGAACTCATGCATGCTGGGAATCCTAAGTATGCCTTTGGAAAAAAAAAAGAGTAAGTTCTAACCCCTTTCTTCTGTTAATAGAGAAGAAATGATTTAATGGCTGCCTCAGGGTAGCACAGAAGGTGAGATTCAGGAGGCATGATTATATCTTTGCCCCAGCGCCTTGCGGTCAAGTCTTCTAAGTCAATTGTTGGATAGCAATTCCCATGCATTGCTATTGGCGACTTTGATTTTGTCTTATAAGAAGTAGTACAGTAAAAACAGAAAAACAAAAAGAAAACTTTAAAAACAGAGCACTTTTGCTATTTCACTGACACTGCATGCCTGAGAGAGTTGCCCGGATTTGACTTAACTGTAGAGTGCCAGACTGTAGAAAAAATAAAACCCTTTTTTTAAGGCAGTGATAAGGAAGACGATTGCATGGTGATTATGTGTTGCTTATTATTATTTTTTAATCATTATTTGCTTTTAAATCAATGCTAGCTATCTGGTAGAACTTTCTGCAGTGATGGAAATGTTCTATAATCTGTATTATCCATTATGGCAGTCAGTAGCCACGCATGGCTGTTGAATGTGGCTAAATGTGTGAGAGTGAGGAATGGAATTTTATGTTTTATTTGATTGCCATTGATTTAAATTTAGACGGTTACTGTGGCTTGTCTCTACCCCATGAAACAGTGCAAGTTTAAAGTATTCTCCCATGTAACAAGACATACATGAATGGGTCTGTTTTCCATGGCATTTCATAAAATTTAACTTGCGAGACCCTGAAATCTAATAGCTCCCACTGAGAAAGCTGTGTATGTGTACAGCGATTATAAAGACAGGCTAGTCTTAAGATAGACCTTAGAGATCTGGAGTCGAGTGAAAATATACTCAGATAGATTTACCTTATGACTTTTTTTTAAGGAAAGGTACAGGCAGGAATGAAGGCGACTAGGCAGATAGGAAGGAAGGAAGAGAGAAGAGGAGGAAGAGCTTTATGTATTTTTTTCATTTAGTCGTTCATGTTTGTCGTTCACCCTGCCCTGGGTCTTGAACCCTGGACCTTGGGATGTCTGTGGGACTGCTCCCAGGTGTACTAGACCGCAAGGCCACTGGGGCAAACCCGTCTTTTGACTTTTTAAAGTCTGTTCTGTGTAAAACAAAAACGAACCCTTAAAGTCATATGTGACAGACTAGCACCCACATTTTACTGAACGTCCAGCAGCTGTTTGGGGTCAGCACACGAATGCCATAAAATCAGCAACTTTAGCAGCATTTTTTATTTTTATAATTCTGTTCCTGAGTGTTGTGGTTTATTTTATGTCTTGCTTGCGGCCCCTGACACATAGGAAAGGAAATTTGCCAGACCCGTCACTTGCCTTGGAGAGGAGTAAATGTAAGCCAAGCCTCACTTCGTTACTCAGCCTGTGCCATTCGGATGTGTTGGCAGAGTTTGGAGAAGCCAGCCAGACATCAGAGACAGGAAATGAGAGCCCTTAGGTTAGAAACAGATGCACCCAACCCCACCTGCTAATGTGGGCAGGGAATTACTCCTGGTACTGGAAACAGTTCTGAAAGTTTGACAGTTATCCTTTATTTCCATGATGTTTTGAGAGATACCATTTCAGATTATGTAATCTCCCGAAATGGTAAGAGTTCATTTCTTTTTAAGAGGAAGGAAGGGAGCAGAGGAAGAAACATTTCAGGGAGGAAAGAAGAGGGGGAAGAAGAATCTTTCTTTAGATCATTTTGGTTTTTCATCCCAGCCCCAGGTCTTTAACCTGGGCCCCTGAGCTTTACTTGGTCCACATGTCAGCATCTCAACTGCCTGAGCCACAAAGGTGCACACCCCAACTGTTCATTTTTTAATAGAATTTTAAGATCACATTTATGCATTCTTTTTTGGTCCTCACGATATTGTGATGAGGTTGTACGTATTTCTACCTCCTTCGAGACTCTCAGGAGTCAAGTGACAATTCCAAAGGAATATGGGTAGCATAGAATAATAGTGTGACCAGCAGAGTGAGGAGGAAGTTGTGGGCCCACCTGGTTTTTCGGGCTAGAGGTAGGGAAGGAATCAGGTATGAAAGCTGATATCCGGGGAAATGGAGTTATCTTGGCCCTGTGGGTTCTTCTCACTTGTGGTGTAAGGAAAAATGACGAGGCTGCTGGCTCACTGCGGTGCACCTTAGACTTGAACTTGTGTCTGGGTTACTGCGTTGGAGACTTTGACCCTCTCTTGAACCTGCTGAGTGCCAAGGGAATTCTTGAATAACCTTGACCTTTATTTCTTCTCAGATAGGGACTTGAGTACAATTTCTAAATCCCCCCTCTTTTTGCTGATTCTATGCATGAAATGTTGCATAGAATTAGGAAGGATTCTGTATTTATTTAAAGAGAGTACTGGATAAGGCATATCAACTTTGGGGGGGCGTGGACAGTTAAAAATTTCTTAGTTATTTCTGTTTTCTTTATTGAAAATGCTTTTTGTAGCAGAAATCATTTTTTCCTCAATGAAAATCTAACTAGAAGGTATCCTCTACCTGATTGGTTTTAAGTATATATTGACTTATATGTTTATCTCACTTGTCTTTTCTGCCAATTTTTAATCTTCTATCTCCTCTCCAAACTCCGGGCCCACTCCCTCTTTCCAGGATTTTGTCTAGAATTCAAGGATGAAAGGGAGCGTGCGAACCAGAGAACTCGGGTGGTCTTTTAGGATTTTATTTATCTATTTAATATGTTTAGAGCAAATCTTTGTGGTTTTTTGTATTTTAATTTATTTTTTGATGTAGTAATTGTTCTGCACATTAAAATAATTTCCTATATATAGGTTCCCCATTTCTTAGATATATTTCAACACATCACGCCCTCCACCACATCACCAAGTGTTCTTCCCCATTGTCCAGTGGGTTCCGCCACCATGTGCCCCCCGCCCTCATCCCATTCCCTGCTGGTCACCTCAGTTCTGTTGCAAATGTTTCAGGGTTGGTTATGTTTCACCTGTTTGTTTGTTTTGTCTACTCACATTCCATCTGTTAGTGAGGTCATCTGGTATCTATCTTTCTACTTTTGATTTGTTTCACTTAGCATCGTCCCCTCTAGTTCCATCCGTGTTGATTCGAATGACAGGGTTTCATCTCTTCTCAGGGCTGGGTAGTGTCCATTGTGTATATGCACCACATCTTCTTGATCCATCATCTGATGTTGGGCACTTAGGTCGTTTCCAGTTCTTAGCTATTGTGAATACAGCTGCAATAAACATGGGGGTGCAGACATCTGTTTGGATGGGCGCTTTTGTATCTTTTGGGTACATGCCCAGAAGTGGGATGATGGGATCACATGGGATTTCCATCTTCAGTTTCTTGCGGAATCTCTAAACTGTTCTCCATAGGGGTTGTACCAAGTTGCACTCCCACCAACAGTGCAAAAGTGTTCCCTGTTCTCCACATCCTCATCAACATTTGTTGTTTCCAGACTTTCTGATAATAGAGAGTCTTTCAGGTATAAGGTGATATCTCATTGTTTTAATTTGCATTTCCCTGATAGCCAGTGAGTAGGAACATAATTTCATGTACCTGTTGGCCATCTGTGTATCCTCTCCAGACAAGTGTCTCTCTGATTCCTCTGCCCATTTTTTTATTGGATTGCCTGTTCTACCGTTGTTGAGTTTTATGAGTTCTTTGTATAGTTTAGATATTAAGCCTTTGTCGGGAATATCTAATGCGAATATCTTCTCCCAATTAGTAGGTTTCCTTTTGGTTTTGGTGATGTTTTCTTTTGTGGGGAAGAAGCTCCTTAGTTTGATGTAGTCCCAGTTTATTTTTCTTTTTGTTTCCCTTGATGGTGGAGTTGAGTCCCTAAAGACTTCTCTACAACTGACATCATGAAGTCTTTCCTATGTTGTCTTCTCAGAGCTTTATGGTTTCTGGTCTTATGTCCAAGTCTCTAATCCATTTTGAGTTACTTTTTGTGAATGGTGTTACCGAGTGGTCTGGCTTTGATCGCTATAACTTTGTAATATAGTTCAAAGTCTGGGAGTATAATCCCTCCAGATTTGTTCTTTTTTCTAATGATTGCTTTGGCTCTTTGGAGTCTTTCATTCCATACAAATTTTAAGATTTTTTGTTCTATTTCTTGGAAAAAAGCCCACGGGATTTTAATGGGGATTGCATTAAACCTCTATATTGCTTTGGGTAAGATGGCCACTTTAATGATATTGATTCTTCCCGGCCATGAGCAGGGGATGTCTTTCCATTACTTTGTGTCCTCCTCTATTTCTTTTAAAAAGGTCTTGGAGTTTTTGCTGTATAGATCTTTTACTTCCTTTGTTAGGTATTTACCCAGGTATTTCATTCAACTTCTATTTTAAATGGTGTGGATTTTCGTGATTTCATTTTCTTTCTAGTGTGTTGTTTGCATACAAAAATGCAACGGATTTTTGTGCATTGATTTTGTAGTCTGCCACTTTACTGTGTTCATTGGTGAGTTCTAAAAGTCTTTTTTATAGAATTTTTGGGTTTTTCAATACATATTATCATGTTATCTGCACATAATTAGAGTTTTACTTCCTCCTTTCCAATTTGGATTCCTTTTATTTCCTTTTCTTGCCTAATTGCTCTGGCTAAGACCTCCAGTACAATGTTAAATGGCAGTGGCGAGAGTGGACAACCTCGCCTTGTTCCTGACCTAATAAACCTTTATTTTTTAACATGTCGGCAGGTTTCTCCAAGTGTTCCCTCTCCTACCTTTACAATAAGTCTTTTGACCTATTATAGAACTCAGACTTCAGTTGCTGCAAGTCAGCAAGCAGTCAGCCAAGGCTAGAGATTGGTCAGGCATAAAACACTTCCTGTTTAGTATGTCGCAGTGGCTTAGTGGCTAAGGCCACTGGACGCAGTCCACACACACCCTAAGGACCCAGGTTCTCATCCCTGGGTCCAGGGGAACAACCAAGATGAACAACTAAATAAAATAAAGTGTTTCTTCCTTTTCTCTCCTGCCTGCCTACCTACTCACCTTCATTCCTGCCTCAAGTTTCCTTTAAAAACAAAAATCCCGGCAATGTCATCTCTATAGATCAGTTGACCAACTTGCTGATGAGGAAGAGGTACCTCGAATTGGGTGCAGAGCTCAGGGCAAAAGTATGGTTGCAGGGCTATCTCATGGAAAATGTGTATTTGTAACAGAATCCACCACAGAGTCATATATGTCAGTAATTGGTCCTATTTTGAATACTACATGTGATCGAAGTCATCAGAGAATCCCATAAAGCACCTGATTTGAAAATTGCATAATCATGCACATTCTGTCTCAAATCCTTGGATCCAAGAGAATGTTTGTTGGAATGGAAAATGTTTATGCTTCAAATCATAGGAAAAAATGATCTAAAGAGGGTAGGATTGCAAGTCGAAATCCTTGAAATTTAGAGTGGTATGTTACCCTTTTTTATGTGCACTGCTTGGTGTGTCCTGCGTCTTGAGCCAGGATACGTGTCCTAGTTCTAATGACCAAGTTCAGTTTCCTGGTGGACTTTGCTGACTGTGGATGGCCAGCTCCCACAATGGTGTTACCTCAGGAACTGCTCTGCTTCTCAAACACAGAGGCACAACCCAAGCTGCCATGAAACAAAAGGGATGGCGTTCAGCTAATGTAAATCAGGGACATAGAGCTCTGCTCACTGGTGTAGACCTTTCTTGTTGCCAAAATTCTTTGTTCTGTTTTCCATCTGCTAATAATGCACATGCTCAAAAGTCCTTCTTGCTTGAAACGAAGGGACAGAAGGTTTCATGGGTTTGTGTGAGGGGCGCTTCAGGGATGGCACTCTAGGTCTCTGGTCTACTGAACTTCGAGAAGCGAGTGGAGAGCTGCAGGGGCAGGCGTCCACATTCATTCCAGCCGTATTGTGGCTTGGACCAGAACCGTCATGGTGTGGAAAGGTGGGGGATGTACTATTCTGATTTATCCCAATGCCAGATATGCCTTCTTGACATCTAGCCTACTTTTTCCCAGAGCTGCCCACTTTCTAGTGTGAACCAGTCTAGGGAAGTTTTCTTCAGTTCACATGGTCTGCAGTGTTTCTCAGCTGTCTCCTGCTTTTGTTATCTGAAAGTATACACAGTTCACGTCTTTCAGGTTGGGGATGCTCCATTGTGATATCTGCAAGCAAGCATAACTGGGCTAATATGTTAGTTGAACTATTTAAGGAGCAGCCATATGCCAGGTGACAAAAGGAAACAGGTGTTGGAAAGGTTAAAAATGATAAAAACTTAAGAGTCCCCAGGTACATTTTATGCTATTACTGCACTTGAGAACAAATTGAGATCAATAGGAATAGGACTAACTGATGCTTCACATCAGCTAGACTGAGATTTAGGCCCTAGGATGACAAGAGTATATTCACAGAAAATAAATAGGTCCATCCGCTAGGCTTTTGTTTTAAATTCATCTGTGAGCAGAATACTTCTGGTAGAAAACAAACCATAAATAAGAAGGGGAGGAGCAATCTGCTTTCAAGGCTTTTGTTAAAGTTTAGAAATGATCAGTGGTCTTCAGAAGGTTATAAATTTTGATGTACACTGGAATGCTTTTGTACATTTTTGGAATTAAGTTACTTCCACTTAAGAGGAAAGCAAGCCATTAATTTTTCTGACAAAATGCGGAGATCGTTGTGTGTGGTTGGATTATTGTCTTCCTGTCGTGAGTAGAAAGTGATCAAATGCTCTTTGGTATTTCCTCTGAGTTGGGGGTTAATTATGGAAAGTGGGACTGTAAATAGAATCACTGTCCAGGTTTTTGTTTTATTTTAAAATACCTTGCTAAAGTAGATCCTCTTTTGATCTAGTGATAGATACAGCAGTGCCCGTGATGACAACTTTTCAGAGACAAGGCTAGCTGAGTTGGAAGTAAGCTAAAACTAATGCATGGCTCCAAATAACAGGGACTGCCTGAGTGGATAAGATGGCCTCTTGAAGTTCTTGTTTGCTTTACAAGCAGGCTGCCATCTTGGTGTCGAAGCGAACATTACAGGACTTGTCTCCCAGGTTCTTGCTCCCCGCCCCGGGATGCTTCTGTTTGACTGGCACACTTAGCAGACGATACTTGAAAGCCGATTGTGCTTTTGGGAAACTCAAATGCACCGGAGAAAGGTAGCAGTCAGCCTGGGGAAGCTGAGGCCAGGAATCATTATATGAGTGTGCCTATAAATGTGTACTTGGAGGCAGTGCGGTTAGAGCTGTAAGAGTTTCGATGAAGGCTCAGCAAACTTCCTATAAAGGGCCACATAGCAAATATTTTAGGTTTTGTGGGCCATGCAATATCTGTGGCACTCACTTTATACGGCTGTTCTAGAGGGAAAACAGCCTGAGACAGTACAGAAGTGAATGACCATGGTCGTGTCCCAATAAAACTTTATTCACAGAAATAGCTTGCTGAGCCCTGGTCTAGGTTGGTGATGGAGAAACAGATTTCCTTGGATTTGGATAAAATAAAGGAGTGTTTTATTTGTTTTAGGGAGTTGTCTGGGTTGGCTTCCAAGTGAGGCTTAATCGAAGAGGAAAGTCCCGGGGCTGGTTTATCAAGTTCAGAGACAGACCTTGTGTGGTTTAACCCTGGGGCGAATGGCAGACCTTGAATTGCCTGAGCTGCTCTCTGGCGGGGGCAACAGCTTTTGGAAAATGTGTGAAGAGCTAATTGAGCCTGTGTGAACAGTCTTCATATTTCAGTTAAAGGGCAGAATATTCATGCTTTTTTCTATTTAGATTCGCCTTAAACACAAAGATGTTCGGAGCAAGCCAAAATGGTGCAAAGATTACCTGGAAGCATTTTAAAGACTTCCTCAGTTCTGATGTGCTAAAACACTTATATTCTATTTGTTTTGTTTTGTTTTTCATGTCTCTGAAGTAACAACTGAAGCCAAGATGGAGCCATCTGCAGAAATTGCCACACGAAGAGTTTCTCTGTTCTCCACCAAATGTGTGCTGTAAAGCCTGACAGGAAGCTAATAATACCTACTTGTATGTGAACCAGAACCAACGGGTCGTTTCCTTTTCCCTCCCGAGTGGCCTTGGGTTCTCACAAATTTCTGTGGCTCATTAAACTTTTCCCAGCAGCCTTGCTTGTCCATATTTACGCAGCGTCCTGTCATGTGTAGGTGGTGAGTGAGGGTCTGGGTAACTGAGCCTTCCCTCTGCCTTATGGGAAGCAGCAGAGTACATGTGATGACCAATTTTCAGTCAAAAATGAGTCCTTCTGTTACCTGCAGTGCAACCATAGATTTGCGTGGGGCCCAAGCTTATGCAAATGTCTCACTGTTTATTGCTTGTTAAAAGTAAGTGGAACAGGTCCAAGATAAGGGCGGCAAGTAAGGCCCTCACCTCAGGCACAGAATTTAAGGGAGCATTAAAATACTCAGGAATGGGCGTGCTCGGGTGATCTAGTGGTCTAGTACACCTGGAGCAGTTCCACATACATTCCAATGTCCCAGGTTCGAGACCCAGGTCGGGCGGGAACAACCGAGATGAACAACTAAATAAAAATAAAGTGCTTCTTCCTTCTCTCTCTTCCTGCCTGTCTGTCTACTTGCTTTTATTCCTGCCTATACCTTTCCTTTAAAGAAAAAAAAAAAAGAAAGCTCAAGAATCAAGATCAGTGGTAGCTATATCTATCTATCTATATTTTTAAATTTGATATTCATTGAGCTAATTTTGACTTATAAAATAAGCCCGTATATGTAAGTTCCCTATTCTTCAAATATATGACAGCATTCCTTGCCCACCACTAAATTATCAAAAGTCCTTCCCACTGTCCATTGAGTCCCCACCACTTGTTCCTACCCTTCACCACTTTCCCCTCTGGTGACCTCAATTCTATTATCAATGTCCAAGGGTTGGTTCTGGTTGAGTCTTTTCCTTTGCTTTGTTTCCTTGTATTCCACCTATGAGTGAAATCATCTTGTATTTATCTTTCTCCTTCCAGCTTATTTCACTTAGTAGAATCCCTTCTAGATCTGTTGTCGCAAATGACGGGGCTTCATCTTTTTAGGGCTGTGTAGTATTCCACTGTGTGTATATCCTATGTCTTCTTTATTCATTCATCTGACAGTGGGCACTTAGTTAATTTCCAGTTCTTGGCTGTTGTAAATAATGTTGCAATAAACATGGGGGTGCATATATATCTGCAAATTTGTCTTCTTGTGTTTTTTGACTAAATACCCAGAAATAGGACGATGGGATGATATGGAATTTCCATTCTCAATTTTTTGAGGAATCCCCATACTGCTTTCCATAATGGTTGCACCAGTTTGCACTCTCACCAACAGTATAGAAGGCTTCCCTTTTCTCTGCATCCTCACAACACTTGTTTCTAGTATTTTGGATAATAGCCACTTTCACATATGTAAGATGATAGGTCATCATTGTTTTGATTTATATTTCCCTGATAATAAGCCAGAAAGAACATCTTTTCATGTGCCTATTGGCCATCTCTGTTTTCTTTGGAGAAATGTATCCAATTCTTCTGCCCATTTTTAAAAATGGGTTGTTCACTTTTCTTTTGTTGAGCTTTATGAGTTCTTTATATATTTTAGTTTTTAAGCCCTTGTATGTCTCCTTCCTTCTCTCTCTCTCTCTCTCTCTCTCTATTTTCGGGTCTGTGTGGGAGAGGACAATTTTCCCTTTGCAAGATTCTGAGGAGATAGTTAACACGGGTTCGGATCCTGGCTCCCCTACTTACTGTATGGCTCAGGGAGACAACT
This sequence comes from Solenodon paradoxus, assembly GCA_004363575.1. Taxonomy (NCBI): domain Eukaryota; kingdom Metazoa; phylum Chordata; class Mammalia; order Eulipotyphla; family Solenodontidae; genus Solenodon; species Solenodon paradoxus. The sequence goes on along the minus strand of RJWH01007735.1, from coordinate 12,526 downwards.
AACGACACCCTGGGCCCAGGCCTCAGTTTCTCTGTCTGTAACAGTGGGAGGATCTTATCTACTTACTAGGAACGTGGCCCAGTGGCACCAAGTGGCACTACCCAGAATTCAGCAGATGTTCCTCTCCCTGCCCAGTGCTGCTTCCCCGTGTCCGTGCTGGGGCTCCTCTGTGGGCACAATCTGAGGTCATCCATCAGCAGTAGGAAAGTAATGATAGATGGTTGATCAGCACCATGCTTACCAGTGTGGGAGATGCCAGACCCAAAAGTCCTGTCCACAGGACACTCCAAGTCACTGGTTGGTTGCCGGGCAGTGTGAGATGGGTACACAGTGTATGCTGGGAACTTATCTAGGCTCCCTGGCCCTGGGTCCTTGCACTCAGGGCTCATGTAGGAGGACACCTTTGCTGGGTGTTGAAGGACACATGGGGAGAGAGCAACATGGGCCGGGGAGAAGGCGAGAGCAGAGGGCCAGTGTGGAACATGCTGGGAAGTCTGGTCCGGCTGTCGCTGAGGCTTCTGTTCAGAGAAGAGGATGGAGGGAGCAATGATGGCAGGTCCTTGACTTCAAGGCTGGGAGTGTAGACAGCCTGTGGGTATGGAGTCTAGGACATTGTCTTTGGTGGCTCTTCTGGAGGGAGTGATGTCAGGGACTGGACAGGAGTCAGAAAGTCTCCTGTGTCTTTGAAAACGCCCCCTCGGCACTGGGAATGATTAAGCGTGTGGGTCCTTGTGGGCTCACCATAAAATATCTTGTTTGGAGACTGGATCATTTTCCTTAAAACTTCTTTTAAGAGCTTGGACTCCGTGTCATTGGTGGTCGCCATTCAACCTTGGGCCCTGGGAAGAAACGCAAAACCTGTAGGTCAGTAACTCTCCTTTCCTTTTTCTATGGATTTGCCTATTCTGAGTGATTCATATAACTGGAAACATACAACATGTGACCTTTAATGTCAGACTTCTTTCACTTAGTATCATTTTTTCATACATGCTGTAGCAGGTGTCAGTACTTCATTCCTTTTCATGGCCGAATAATATTCCACCACACTTCCCTATCAATTTATCCATTCATCGGTTGATGTGCATTTGGGTTGTTTTCACCTTTTGACTTAATGAATAATGCTGCTATGAGCATTCACGTGCAAATGCGTATTTGAATCTTTAATTCTTTCGGGGCTACACCTATGTGTGGAATTGTCGAGTTACCTGGTAATTCCGTTTAACTTTTGAGGAAGCATCAGTAGTATTTTAAAACAAAATTTTTAAATTTCACAGTGAAAACAGTATTAAACCTTAAAGACAGGATCTAGCCCTGCACCTCCCTTATCTCCTCTGGTCCTGATGCTATACAGCCTTCTCATCTAGTGTGCTTCCTGGTTTTCCCTGTTGAATATATTTTAGATAACTTAGTTGTTGCTCAGTTTGAGGGTTGTGACACTGATTTAAATAATTTTTAACTGTTCAGTTAATTTTTTCAAAGGTTCCACGTATTTACTACTGCTAACAGCGCAGAAGCATACAAAGGGAAAAAAATCATTCCCAGTAAAATTTGTCTAGATGTTCAGGCAGGAGTCAGCTGTTTTCAACTTGATGTGGCAAGATGCTAACGACCTTGCTAGAGCTTACGTGTGACATGTCATGTCTGATTCCTTGTAGTCTCAGCGTGGTTCTCCAATGCCTCTTCTTGGAGCACCTGATTTTATTATCAGTTTTCATTTGAATCCATTGAGGAATGCAATTATTCTGTTTTTATTTCTTGGCCAGGAATCGCTTGATCTTCAAAGTCTTTTGAGAACACCTGGCAAGGAACTCTGAACCTTACACAATCTGGTGGTGGACAAAAGGAGAGCCATAGGGTTCAGTTACTTTTTTTAAGACGATCTTTGACCCTTTAACTTTTTCCTTTTGATGCTATAAGGTGTAACAGCATTATTTGGTAAGTTGCTACAGAAAATTCGCCTACCAAATGCATGTAGAAATGAAATGCATTAATTCAGCTAAACAAACTATGGAAGAGCTTTACAGCTCCACTTGGGAAAATTATAGCTTGAAGATCGTAAGAGGTTCCAATGAAAAGCCCACAAGGCAGATAAAAAGCTGGAACAGGCCTCATAGAGGGATAATGCACAGAGGGGCTACTTTAACATCACAGAGAGGGAGTCTGGCTTAAATGGAAGTTTTCAATTTTAATGAAAGTCACTTATAACAGAGAGCTTTCACTGCAGGCTAATGAGGCATGTAAATTGGACTGGAAGGAAGGGCATTTAAGGAACAATAAAACAGCTTCCGTTGTTGCTACATGAGATTTTTCTCATTCAAAGACACACCTTGAATTTGGAATCCAGTGAAGTGCAGAGTGGTGGTAGTGTGGCTGCTCAGGGTAGTGGAAACATGAACGCACAGAAAGTTACAGCGTATCATTCATTCAGCTGATGTGTCTTAAGCCCCCAACCTAAGCCACACAAGCTGTCAGGGGCAGGGTGAAGCAGCCTACTTTCTTATACCTGATTGTTGGGGGAAGGCAGGCTTTACACAAATCTATGGGATGGTAAGTGTTTGATTTTAATTGCGGTATGATCAGGGTGCTCTGAGAGTGTCATAAAATACGGACAAAGAGACTTGGGAGAGAATGTAAAATGGGATCCTCTGACAAACTGGGAAATAAAGGAAGGCCTCTTGAGCAAAGCTGGTAAATGTTTCACCCAAATTTGTGCCCTTGGTCACACAGTGCAAAGGCACTGGGCCAAGAGCTAGCAACCCAGCGTGGGTGTGGTTTCCCAGAGTAACAGGACCTTTGGGTGAATGATGACACTTTCGGTGGGGTCACCACCTGCTTGTTATCAGCTATACTTGATTGAAATTTGGATTGGGCTGAAAGCTGAAAAGACTCATTCTTTTCCGTTTTGCTCTCTAAGCCGTCTAGTTCCGGTCTTCATGGTCACTTTATTGTCATATTTCTAACTTGGACATTCTATGCTGCTGAAATAAAAAGTTCTAGTTACATGCACATCTCTGCTCTGTTAAGGTCAGCACAGACATTGGCACTCATCGTTTCTGTTAGCGCTGAGGTTCTGCAGACTAAAGATGGCGTCCACCTGACAGTCAACTGAAGCATACCCAGGTCAGCTCCTGGGTATCAAGGGATGCTTTTCTCTTTCTCACTTTCTAAGTTATTTTAAAATTTATAAGGATAGGTCCATTCCAAAGAGTGTTACTAGTAAAGAATTTATCTCTCAAATTCACTAGAACTCCTGTTTGATCTTAGGAGATTGCTAAACCCAATATAAGGGGCATAGGAATCCCAGGAAAAATGTAAAGATCAAGATCAAAACAAAACCCCCAAATGGGATCAAAGAAATATCACTAGAAGTCCTATGTTAGTGAGATGCTGTCTGTGGGGTTTCCTTTCTGGGCTGATGTCTTTGAAGTTTGGTTGGGTTTCTTGAATGGAGCAAGAAAATATTCAAGATCATGTCACAGCCACATGTATGAACCACTTTCTCCCTAAGGCTGCCAGAGCCTTCCCAGTGTCTCCCTTCTCACTCTTGTTTTATTTATGAATGAGGAGATGTGGTATTCTTTCAGTCTGTAAAATGGAATCACACTTGTGTTCTTCTCAGAGTCTATGGTAAGGAAGGAAGTCAGCAGGCTTTGTACTCATCATTAGTCGGAGGGGCACAGACATTGCTACAGAAAGTTAGCTTTGGGAAGTGACCAGCCTCCAGTTCTTCTTGAAGTAGACTTTTGTGTGATTACATTATTTGACTTTTTTTGGCAATTGAATATGGGTTTATTAAGTCAAATAAAATAATGGCTGGCTATTTTACCCATATCACTGTTGCTTCTATTAATAGGCATAATAGGCTAACCATTTTGAAAAAACAGTTAATTCTACTATAACTAACACTGTTTGTGAACAAAGTAACTGAATTTCCATTTTTTCTTTGGGTTTTGTTAAACACTGGTTTTTTTTTTTTGCTGCTTTGGTAGATATCTCACCCTGTTTCAACATAGGCTGTTCATGCGGGACCTAGTAGGCTTTGAGGGAAGTACAAATTGAATTTGTTCAGCTGTGTTTTGTCTTTTGCAGCTTTTAGTCTTTAAGATTCGTGCCCACGAATGTCTGTAAAAGATGGTGAATTCTTTGGATGACATAGTTTCATCTCTCCTGAGCAGGACCCACTTTCTATCCCTGTGACTTCTTCATCATTACCTGCTTCCTCTGAGATGATCACCAGTGAAAATCCGAGGAATCCAGCTGACACTGTTGGGCCTCTAGTTCATTTTTACATTTCAGTGTTAAGTTGAAAAGCTTTCTCTTGAATGAGATATTGTACAGACACACAGACAGATAGGTAGACAGAAATAGATCGATGATATAAATAGGTGATAGAGACAGATAGATTTAGATAATGATTTGTTTTGTTTTTGCCAGGGGAGACTATGATTTCAGTAATGTGCTGGGAGTATTCTGTAGAGTAAAATAACAGCCTAGACCTAGGGGATTAGAGCCACTGCCCCAGGAAACAAAACTTTTTCATACTGAGTCATGGCCTCAAGGGGATTCTCTGAACTCAAGAAACCCCTCCATGAGCCACAGGCAAGGACAAGGAGGCTACTTTTTATAATGGGGAAAAAGGTCACTTCTACAGGGAATTCAATGGTAAGAGAGCAAGAGCTGATTTAAATGATCTACATTTCTGAAGTAGCATTTTCTGATTTTATTTGTACACGTATATTTTGTTTAACATCACATGTGATCAGTATGAAGACTGCAGTAATTGTCAACCCAGAATGTGACTGGAACTTTCCACCATTGATTCATCCCAAGAGGATTTTTGATAAGGAGAGATTTTTCGTGGCTTTTGAGACACTTTCACTTTTCTGAGTGAATGTTGCAATAATTAGCCTAAACTAATTCTTATACTAAGGGGGTTTTATCCCATCAACTAGATGCTTTTCTTCATCTTTTTTTTCCATTATTTTCCTCTGTTCTAACCTTTCTAAGGACAACCATTAACTTGGGTTGAAGGGAGATCTGCTTTAACATGTTTAAGAATGAAAAAGTAACAAGTATTGGCAAGGATGTGGAAAAAAGGGAACTCTTGTACATTGTGGGTGGGAATGTAAGCCATACAGCCACTATGGAATGCAGCATGGAAATTCCTTTAAAAATTAAGAAAAGAAATACCAGATGATCCAGCAATTACACTTCTGGATATTTATCTGAAGAATACTCAAACATTAATTTGAAGAGATATATGTGTTTATCGCAGCATTATCTTCAATTGCCAAGATATGATAACAACCTAAACACTTACTGATGCATAAATGGATAAAGAAGATGTGTTACTTACACACACACACACAGAATAGAATACTACTCATCTATAAAAAACTGAAATTTCACATTGGACGCATACATGGATTTTTGAAGCGATGATGCTCAGTGAAGTAAGTCATGAGAAAGACAAATACCATCTGATTTCACTCATGTGGAAGATATAGAAACCAAATAAGCAAAATCAAACAAAAACAAACTCTTAGATTCTAAGAACAAAACAATAGTTAGCAGAGGGGAAGGAGAAGGGGGTGGGCATTTGGATCAAGGGTCAATTTTACGACAGTGGGCAGAATCTAAACTTTTGGTGATGATCCTAATGTAGCATATACTCAATGTCAAATTAAAATACTCTACACTTGAGACCTATATGTTTTTAACCAATGTCACTTGAATAAAAAATTTTAAAAATAGAATGAAAAAGTAAAGAGCATAATTATACCTTTTTTTTTTTAAGGAAAGGTGCAGGCAGGAATGAAGTTGAGCAGAGGCAGGCAGGCAGGAAGACAGAGGAGGAAGAAGCAGTTTATTTAGTTGTGCATCTTGGTTGTCCCTGCTGACCTGGGATTCGAACCTGGGAACTTGGGATATATGTGAACTGCATACCTACTACCAAGCCCTACTGCATTAGGGTCACCTCCATGTTTTTTTGTTGCTCAAAGGAGGTACTGTCTAAAACTATGGTCACAGTTTAAATCCCACCCATTTTCATAAATCACATTTTATTGGCACATAACCACACAAGTTTCTCTACACATTGCAGAGCTGGAAAGTTACCCCAGGACCCACAAAGCCTAAAACATTTACTAGGTGACATTGTACAGAAAACTTTGTCAACTGCTGATCTAAAAGACGTGACACAAGAAAATCTCTTTCTAATTGTGCAATGGAATCTGAGTTTTAAAAAAATCATTTTTCTTTATAGCTGGAGGTGTTCTCTTTAAAAGGTTTTAAAACAGCTCCTGACATGAAGTTTCACATGGCAAGTTTACAGAAAAGTCTTCAGCCTTTGTCTTTGGTCACTTTGTTCGCTTCCCTGAATGTCATACTATCAAACTGTTCTGGGTTCTTCCAGAGCCATAGCCGGCAAAGATGGTTGTTTTATGATACCTTGCAAGCAGCGCCCTTATTCAGGGGAGGCCGTGGTTCCATATTTAGTCAAAAAGAATAGTTGTGAGATGCTCGTTTTATGTACCTCGTTTTATTGTGCTTTGATTTATTGTACCTTGTAGATATCTTGTTTGATTTTTTTCACAAATTGAAGATTTGTGGCAACCCTGCCTAGAGTGAATCCGTTGGCACCACTTTTTCCCACCCACGTGTGCTCCTTTTATGTCCCTGTGCCACTTTGTTTACAGCATTTTATTTCATTTAGTCATTTATCTTGATTCCCCGTTCTGCCCCCCGCCATCCTGGGATGCAAACCTGGGTTCTTAGTCTGTATATGGACTATATACCACATGGACTTATCCCCTGGGTCATCAGGGCGTGTGTTTAATGAAGGTGTGCGCATTGGTTCTTTTAGACATGCTGTGACTCCAGGATAGTGTAAACATAACTATAACTGCAAACTTCTTGTCACTTGCTTTATTGCAGTGCTTGGGAACCCAACCCACAAGATCTCCGAAGTGTGCCTGTATTATATTTCAGCTGGTTATCAATATAAAAACTGAATGAGATATTTTGCATTCTTTTTCTCATGGTAAACCTTTGCAATTTGCTGTGGATTTAACACATACAAGCACTTCTCCATTCAGACCGGTCACATTTTTAGTCCCCAGTAATCAGGTGTCTTCAGTAGTGACTAGCACAGCTCTAGATTCTGTGTAAAGGGGACAGGAAGATCCACTGGCTCGTGGCAGTATCTCAGGGCATAATTCACAGGGCACAAGTATCTATATTAAAATCTTAAAGACTCTTTAAATATGGTTCTGTGCATTTTTCTGTTTGCAGTGAAGCCAGTCTTCTACGGCCATGCAGGAGTCTCTTGGGCCTGGTAACCTGTCCTCTGGCTGGTTCCTTCCTGTGACTCTGCAGGTATCCCAGCTGTACCTCTGCCTGTGGTTTTTGACAATGTTTGCTTCTCTTTTTCCTTAGAACTCTCCAGATGCCGAATAGCATTCTTAAGGACAGGAAAGCCACGAGTTAATTGGGTTTGCTCATGGAGCATCTACCACTTTCTAAGCAAAATCATTGTAGGGGAAATTTACTTGGCAAGTCCAGAGTCCCCTTAAGTACATTTTCAAGTAATGATTCTTTTCAGCATTCCAAGAATGTACTAATTCGCAGCATTGCATTTTTACATTTTGTCTTTAATTTGAGTGTAGTTTAGAAAATAGCCACACCCCCGGGCAAGCTTCAGGCGGAAGCTATTGTTGATCAGCAAATTTAACTCTTCTAATCATTAGGACTAAAGACTATGTAACTTTTTGGGAAAGTAATGTTGAGACACATGGATAATTCAAAAAAAATTTGCAACTTTTTTTTGAGTCAACTTCACCAGTAGGTTTTTAGACAGTGATGTTGGGTGATGTTCAGAGGATTCCGTCTGATGTGAGGGGAAAATAGGTAGAGTCACACTCAAGTAACATCAGAGTCTTTCAGGAGGCCTCAGTGGAAGGACACAACAATGTCATGGCATCTTACTGGGAAGGTGATGACACGTGTGTGAGGCTTTCTGTGGTACCGAGAGAAGATACAGACATACATGGATACTCCCAAGAATGATTTGTTCCAATCCAGGATAGAGTTGAGTGGAGTTGTGGAATTTTGACATGTTTTATGAAGGGATTGAAGGGATTGCATAATAAAAATAATGGGGCTTTCAGCTGTTGAACAGTGGGAATGCAGTCATGCTGTGTAGTCTACAATGTATTAAGTTTGTAAATTACCCTAAGTCCCTTTCTGTGGCTTTCCTGATTCCTGGCTACTTCTGGTTTGATGACATATAATTATATATTAGTATAATTATTTTCTAATCTAAATAAGAATAATGGCAACCTAGGAAGCCTACAGCAGGTGGGAAGCCCCTAATACTAATGACCCAATCAAAGTTGTTTTTAAATGTCAGTCGACAAAGACAAAATGTAATTGTGGAGCAGAAAATCTTTCCAGTAGCTATGTAAATAGCATCTTAATTTAGAAGTGAGATTTAATAATTATTTGACGCTTGCTTAACACTTTCCACCTTTGGTTGTAAAGCAAAAGTCCTCTTCAGATTTCTCTTTTTTTAATGAATACAGTATAAAAAACAAAAAATATTAATTGAGGTAGCATTGCATCATAATATTATATGGGTCCAATGTAACATGTATATAGGTGTATCATTGTAAATCCGAACTGTTATGTAATTCATTAAGTTCATCACCAACAGTCAAATTCTGTCCTCCATATAATTAATTGATCCCTTTTACCTGATTTTCCCACTCTCTCCTCCTTCCCTTCTGGTAACCACTAATTTGAATCAATATACTAAAAGTCTGTTATTATTTGATTTGGTTCATTTGTTTGTTTGGTTTCCCTATATACCACACGTGAGAGAAATCGTATGATGTTTGTATTTCTCTGTGGTATAATACACAATGGAATACTTCTTGGCTATTAGAAAAGATGAAATGCTGCCAGTTGCAACAACATATGATAGATCCAGGGGGAATTATGCTTAGGAGATAAGTCAGACGGATTTCTTCTGGTTAGGAAAACAAATACTAATGTAAGTCTTTCGTAAAAGCGAAGTGTTCTAATGTGAACTTTCAAAAAGAATGCCTGTAGGAGGGCAAGAATAACTTTAAGTTAGGGTTTGTATCTTGTAAAACTAGAACTCACCAAAGAGCCAAATTCCCCTTCGTGGAGAGTGATGCCTTTTTATTTAAGAAAGAGGGGCTGAATTCTCAGATGGGATACCCTTTGCCCACATTAAAGCAAACTGCTTAGCCAAGGTGGCTGCCCTGGAAAACTCTTGAACTCAGTTTAATAGAAGGCAGCTTCAAATATCACACAAAATCCTCTCCATCAGGGTGAGGTAGTATTTTCCTGTGTCCATTTCCTCTGTGTTTAATCTGGAGCCATACACTATGAGTTGGCTCATTTTGGAATGGCAGTTATTTGCTTTTGGTATCTTTCTGGTCTTACAGAAACAGCCCAGCTAAGATGTAATTCAACTCAGGCAGAAGGAATTCAGAAAGAGCATCAACGGGGAAATAACATGTAATCTAGGCTATCACTAGGCTGTCACCTGACAGCACAAGTCAGGTAACTCTTGAGGCATTTTCATATTTTTATTTTGTTTTGTCTTGTTTTCTTTGCTTCCTTAATTCCAGCTTCACTTTTCGGATACTGTTAGCATGAGTGCTCCCAAAGAGACTGGAGCCTGACTCCAGGTTCTTGTATCCCATATGTGAAATTCACTGATGGGGATTTCCCGGAAAAGGGTGGAAACTTCTAGGAACAGGCGTTCCCTCAACTGTGCATAGCTTCTTACCCATAATTCACTCTGTTAAAATGAGCTTAACGTATGAGCTCATACACAGTTTTATGTTAGGCAGATTATAACGAGGCAAAGGTGACCCCAAGGTGGCTGCAGCGGTCAGTGCGCCTGCGCAGTCAATCAGTTTGAGCCGGTTCTGCCGGGCTGCCTTTTTGGTTCTGTTTCTTGGTCACAAGAATGTATGTGCTGCTCTCCCATTGGTCAGAATTGTTTCTGACCATTTCAGGATTTGGTCTGTGGAGGTGTCCCCCACATTTCTCTGTTCCAGCCCCTCGCTAGCCTAGCCTACCTAACACTACTCATAGAAACTCAGAAAGTCATCCATGATAGTGTGTCAAGGGTGTTGACCTTAAACAAAAACCAACAGTTAACTCATCAACAGACGGATTTAGTCAGAAACAATAACAACAAAAAGGCGATTTGGAAAGTGCAGTCTCATGGCTGAGACACAAATACTTTGTTTTAGAACAAAAGCACAAAACAACTTAGATTTTACAGGGTTTATTATGACCCAAGAGGTCATTGGAAGAAATGAAGTTGATAGGAGGTGGATTTTTATTTGTTGGTTTATGGTGGTCTCTCTTTGGCTGAGCCGTTGGTGGGTAAAGAGGAGCCGCCTTCTTCCATTGCCTGGGATAGGAAGCAAATCATTTGCCATCTGAGATGCAAGGCATGTTGGGTCTTGTAAGTTGCTGATTGCAGTGATAAGAACTCATTTAAACAGGATTTGTGTATAGTAATTTTCACAGGGTTAAACCACTTAGAATTTAAACCCTAGAAAGAAAGTATATTAGAAAGGCAAAACTCTCATTGGTGGGATTCTACAGCTGGAAGAAACTGCAGTCTACAAATTGGCAGCCCAATCAAGATAATTTATTTATTGTTCAGACTTGAGACTTTCTTCACCTATAAGTCATTTGATGTGCAAAGAAAATAGTGACGTAGGTAAATTTGGTGGCATAGCCTCATCACATAATTAAAAATGTCCTTTTTTAATAAGACATCTCCCCCACCCCCAAGAGACTTATCTGGAAGTGACCTTTTTATGATAGTAATCAAAGACAAAGGGGTGAAATCATAAATCATATGTAATATTTCTATATGAAAAGTACTAAAAGTATATAAATCATTTGTATGTAAAAAAGCTATATGAAATTAAAAAGCAGTTGAGAAAAATGGTTATCTTTGGATGGTGGATGAGTTTTTTTTCGTTTTCTAATTTCCTTTATTCTTTTGAGTCATCCAGAGTGAGTCAGTAAAACATTTAACTTTTGTTATTTTTTTAATTAAAAAAAATCTCTAACACAGATAACTTAGTTCCTCATGCATCTCCATTCATGGCTTAGTGTTCTCTGGTCAGTCCATAGCCCCTGCTCTTCAGAAGATCTATCTCTCTCTCTCTCTCTCTCTCTCTCTCTCTCTCTCTCTCTCTCTCTTTCTCTCTTCCTAAAATATTGACAGTGTTGTTTTGTCACCTTGGTAACTCACTTAGATAAATGGTATCTTGTTATAATTCTATTTTTCACTGTTATCGTCAGCACCATGTTTTAAAAGTCTGTCCCCACTGTTGTATGTACATTACTGTGGGCTGCTGCCAAGACTGTTTACATTTCCATCAGTGGATCAGGAGTGTTCAACGTGTCCTCATACTTTCCAGGCATTAAAGTATTATCCACCTTTCCAACTTTTATCTGTCAGATGGGTGCAGAGTGTTATCTCCTTGTTTTCACATCTCTCTGCTTGCTGGTGATCTCAGTCATTTGATTTCCACCTTTGTAGATGGCCTCTTCTTAGTCCTTGTTTAGTTTTCTCTTTGACTTACTGACTTTAAAAGAAAACCAAAACAAGGGCCACATCTAGAGCTATCCACTTGGGTTGTTTATTTTCCCCGTCAATCTCCCACAGGTTTTATGAGTGGGACTGATGTCGAGCGTCACTAGTTTCTTAGAGTCCTCTCCACCAAGGTGTCCTTATGATGTAGCCCTTATAAAGTTACCCTGGGTTCTGAACCAAAATTGATCCTGTTCCATTCACATATAACTCTGTGAGTTATTAAATTGTCAGCATCAACGCTCTCTGTGAAATTCCCTTGCAGATTTTTATTATTTCAGAGAAGTTATATGATTGAAGGGCATGAGCAGATGACATTCCTCAATCTAGACCTTTAGTCCGTCATTTGTAAAGACTGAAAAAGGATGTTCTTTGTGGAAATACACTTGAGTCATCATTTCTCGTGCAAGTTGTCTGTATTGATTAATGGTCTTTTGTTTGCTTCCTTTCGCCTGGGGTATTTATAGCTCACATTACTTCTAATTGTTGGGCATCATAATATGGACCAGATGGCTTCATTATTCTGCATTTCACATTTTGAATTTTCAATGTTGTGTTGGACTGCCAGTCAGTGGCCAGCTGTGTCCCAGAGGAGATAAAGAGGCCAGACTGCAGTTCAGAGATCTTGGGCTAGATGTGGACAGGAGTGCTGTTGAGGTGTTAGCATTTATGGTTTTCTCGGCCCCTTGAACTGGAAGGCCAATGGGAGAAACAGAGAGAAACCGTGTATCAAAGGCCTTCTAAATCACTCAGCTGGCTAAGAATTGCATCGTGTATGAAAAGACTACACCGGTAAGCTCAGGGAATGGATTTTATGTTAGGATACTAACTTATATTACTAATATTTAAGAACATTAAATAGGAGCTACT